>APFE031089718.1:91154-125851 GCA_000404065.3 Pinus taeda | reverse complement strand
TTCACCCTTAGTGACCCTTTCTTGTAGCAACTTATTCATATTTATCTTCAATTCTTCCATGTTTGTCTTCAAATCTATTTTCAAATCATCCATCTTAGCTTCCACATCATTCATCTTAGCTTCCACATCATTCATCTTAGATTCTACACCTTTCTTTAAACAATCCATCTTAGATTCTGTTCCTTTTTGTGCAAGTGACACTTGTTGCACTTGGTCTCGTAATTTTGATATATCATGTTGCATTTCTTCCTCTTCTTCATGAGTCATGCTAGAGCTGTCAGGTCACCTACTAGGTGTTTCCATTTTCTTTCTTAGGAGCATCAATCACTGATAATAATGCTTCACTATTCCTTTTGAATTCCTTCAAAATAAATTTTCAAACCAAGCTTAAGCAAATATACACACCTTTTTTCACTTTGTAGGAGCTCGATATTGCCTCTGATGTATCTCTATAATTTTGGGTCATCCAGTTCTGAAATTGGGACCTGCGGTAGCCCTCTATGTCCTCTTTCCAATGCCACCAGTCTGATCCCAATTGGATTCTCCAATGAAGAGTTATGCCAAATCTCCCACAGTGACCTGATTATAGACTAATTCCGTAGAGAGAACTTGTATGACGTTCCACGAGTCACTGTTTCGACCTATCGCTCTAAAAAATATATAGAAGAAACTACAGTCCATCCTCTTTCTACACCTTGTTACGAAATTTCAATCCAATGCTCAGAGAAAAAGTTATGCCGATTTTCCCCAGGTCACCTGTTTGGAATGTAATTCAGGAGTCTGCAAAAAGGCCTACTTCCTCAAATCATATCTCCGCAATTATAACGCAAAATGCTTTGAAATTCGGATCCAAGATTTAGCGCAATGTCTTCTCAAATGGGTTTTTTTTCAACTTCTGAAACATCACCGAAAAAAATTTATAGCAAAAATTCCACGATGACCTGTTTGGAGCAGCGAAACCCTAAAATCCAAAGGCTCTGATACCAAATGTTATAAAACCAGCTCAAGAAAAGATAGAAAAGATAGATCAACGCCTTAGAATTCAGCCTCTTCGAAGGGGCAACCTCCTTTACATTACATAAATGAACAATTCTTTCGATGATACAAAATGAAAAGACCTTCTTTCTATATATATGAGTCTAAGGGTCATAACATAATCAGAGCCTACATAACAATAATAATGTAAGGGCACAATAATAACAATAGTGGGCTTCTATGGGGCACAATAGTAACAATATGGGGACAATAGGGGCACAAAAATATTAATAAGGGGTACAAATACAATAGTAATGGGGTAATCACTAGTATTATGGGGACCCAACATAATCAATCCAGGTGGGAGAGGTAGACCGTCAGGTCCGTAAAATATTTCTGGTGCCAAAGAAGTTATAGACTCTGCAGCGACAGTTGTTGGAGGGGTAACACCTTCTGAATCAGTTGTACATGTAGCCGGTTCAGGAATAGAAGCATTTACCATTACACTAGGATCAATTTTAATGTCCTCTTGTGGCTGTGGAACTTCTTCTATAAAGGCAGGGATACCAGAAATGTTTAGAGTAACTGGAGTCCCTGAGGATGTTGGAACACAAGTTCCAAGCAAACCAGGGGACTTTGATCCAGTTAAATGAGTTCGCTTTGTCCGGAGTCAAAGATGGTTGAATTGTTAATATCCATGAACGATGGGGTTTCGATTGACTTTCTTCCACGATTGCGGATTACTCAATGAACTCAAAATAAAGGGGAAAAATTGATTCTGAATTAAATGAATTTTAGACGCTTTGACACAACTTTCTTTTTCAATTTTTAAGATTCGAGAAAAAGATAAAGATGAATCTAGTTGCCTTCAATTTTTAATGAGCCTAAAGTGACAAGTGCTCAGATGTACCTTTTCCTTTAAGGAGTCTGAAAAGGAATGAAAGAGACTACTATGGAAATCTAGCTAGAGGGATTACCAAACCAAGTAAAACTGCATAATACTTTTTATGGTACAACAGTCAATCTTCTTGAATGCTGTGTTTAGTGCATTGCGATCAATAGGGCAACAGACACGGCTTCCTAAGGATAAAGGATATAGCCTATTGTGGTCTCCCAATATATAGTTGACCGTACGTGGGAGCACAAGTCCGTACTGGCACTTGTCATCTCAAAGAGGAGGAATCCCCCAACCTACGATGAAAGTGACAGTTACTATGCTTTACGACATCGGAATACGTCTCTAGCCTAGACTTCTAAATGTTGTGCGTTAGGTTCCAAAGCGTTTTTATGTTCATTGAATTTATTTTACAGTTAATCTTTCTTAAGAAGTTTTCCCTTAAGGTTCACCGCGTGATGTAGATATATAATTCCTAAAATGTAATCTAAGATGATAAACAATTGTTTATTCTTCTTTTTGCAATGAAAATCCTAGCTACTAAGGAAAGAGAAGTGGGATTCTTTCAACATAGAGCAGAGAGCACACACTAGATGCACTGTCCTAAATCAAAATCAACAAGCAGTCAAATGCAAATGCACATGCATGTATTTGTTTTTTGCTTTCTTAATGTGTGAATGACAAAAAGAATGCTAAGTACAAATCTGAATCATTTCAAGCGACAGTACTAACGATTTTGTTTTCAAAAATGAAAGGAAGATAATGACGACACTTTGTGATTTTGAATTGAAAACTGCTTTCGACACTTGAAAAACTATTAATTCAAATCAAATACAAGAGTAATAGTGTAATAGACCATCAAGAATAGTAGGATTATTTTCTTTGACTGAAAATGACACTTTCGACACTTCCATATCAAAAGACGACAGTTTGGTTACACTACTCCTTTGTAAAGGAGAACCGTAAATGGCGAAAAATACATAAAAACATTTACAGTTCTTTGTACTATGGAGGTTGAATCATGCAAATGAAGGGAGTTTCCACAGTGGTATACTAATCACAGATAGCAAAACTCCTGAATAAAGCTGAAGAGAGTGAACAGAAACCAAAATCAGGAAGCAGAAGGAGTCTTATCTGATCATTGCACCTGTAACACAGGGAAAGAGCGATGCATCCCACCTACTGCACATGGGAGGTGTGATGCATCCAGCTTCCCAAGAGGAGAAGGTGCGATGGTCCAGGGATGAGACTTCAACTTGGTTCTTGGTCACAGTTTGCAGCTTAGTCCAGGGATTTAGGCTGAGCTAATGATAGTTAGTAAATTCAAATCACAGGGGCTGATCTAATGAGGTTACTTGAGCCACCACCAGGGAAATTAGGATGTTTGCAAATCAATTGTTCAGTTTATAAACAAAACCCAGAGATAGACTGAAGCAACATTGATCTACTTTTCACTTGCATAGAAAATGCAGTTCGAAGGCTAGCTGGCTTGACTTCAGGCTCCGTCTGTAAGTTTGTAAAGCAAACAAATATAGACAAGAAAACAAGCTATTCGCTCCCCAATGGAGTCACCATTTTGTTATCGGGAAATCTAGTGTCTATGCAGAGCTGTTAGTCCCACTAAGATGGGAAACTATCTTATAAACAAATAGATTAAAGTTACTTTCATTTTCCTTTACGAGAAGTAGATAGGAGAAGAGCAAAGAATACTAACCTCAATCTTTCGCTCGATTCCTTGCTTGTTCCTTCTCCTCTCTGATAGATCTTTGCCGCTCTTTCCTTAACCACTCCACTTCAAAGAGTACCTGTAAAGTCAAAGCAACATAATACCTTCAAAGTGCAAAGATCTACAATCATAAACAATATAGGACCAAATATATATTTACCACACAAATGCATATATTATCAGACATACAAGAATGTGGAGGCAAAGTTGAATAGCTTTATTGATGTAAAGATTAGAAGAGAGGATTACAACCCATTGATTTGACCCAGTGTCATCCTCCCAGCATGAAAGCCCTTCTTCACCCAATGAAAATCTTAGATCGCCCAACACTATGATATTCCACCAGGAAACCAATAGCACTTCCTTACAAGATACAAGATTCCAGCCTCCAACCTCTAGATCTCTGGGATGAGGGATCCATATATAGATATTTGCAAAGGTGTGAGTTAGCTCTAGGTTTTTGATTAGTGTCATTCCAATGATAGTTCTTGGTTCCACTTGGAGATTTCATTGATCTCTTACTCATCCCTGGGCGAATTCTGAGAGGCAAGTGTCATATGAGAAGTTTCTAGAAGATTCCTTGATCATCCACTTAGCAAATTGTCTCTGCCATTTGTCTATTCTCGCTCATTGCACCCTATAGAAGGACTTTTCAGTATGCATCACACCTCCCGTGTGTAGTAGGTGTGATGCATCACACCCTGACCATGGAGTAAGTGAGATGATCCAGTTTTCACCAGTTCTGAGAAGTTTTTCATGGAGAACTTCTGGGAGATGATGTAATCAGCTGACCTTGCTCCTTTAGGGTATGAAACAACACTTTTAGGGACTTAGAATCCCTTGGTTTATGGACATATAAGATTGGGGTTGCAGTGCCCAAATATGTCTATAACATCACATAAGGGATGAACATTTAAATCATATAAGAATTCAAGAAAATGCTAGTCTGGTGACTATTATAGTGGTGAATTTGATATCGAAATGGCTTTTCTAGCCATAAAACTAAAAAGTAAATCCAAATTCAAAGGAAAGCTACCTGTCATATGTTTTAACTATGGTAATATAGGATATTTTTCTGCTAAGTTTCCTTATTGGAAAGGTTGTGATGATGAAGAAGAACCCAGAAAAAGGGTCTTCAAAGGAAAATATTTGAGAAAGAAAAATCAATATTCCATAGAGGATAATGATTTTTCTGAAGAAGAAGAATATTATTTTGATGATGATAGAAGAGAGATCCTACTTTTAGAAACAAATGAGGAATCAAACATAGACAAATTAGAGCAACAAAAAGAGAAAAATAAGGAGAAAGTGTTGAAGGCTCAATGGATCTTAAAGAAGAACTTATCAGTGCATTAGAATAAATTGATAGTCTTAGGAATAAGAAAAAGAGACTATCCAATGAAATCAACTTTGTTAATACTGAAAGAGAGGAAGAAAAAATAGTGGAAGAAGTGTTGAACAATCAATTAAAAGAAAAGGAAGGAAAGTGTGAAAATATTGAAGAATAAATTGTCTCATTAAGGAAGGAGCTAGATAAGCTCAATAAAAACATGAAAATCTCTCAAACCCCAAATGCGTCAGGGGTCAAATATCACCATATAAAAATACCAGTCTTAGTTATATGGGTGAGACCTCATACAAAGAATATGCAAGACCAGAACATCAAGAAAGGAAGTTAAAGAAAAAATTGAAAGTTATAATCTCAACAAGAGCAAGGACATGAGATAGGAGGATTTTGGAAACATTGCTACATCAAAGTATGTGTTTATGCTCTCAATAGGTCCATCCAAAATGCAAGAAACAATATGGTAAGGGACAAGGACCAACAAATATTTTGATTGTCTCTAACTAAGATCAACTTTAGAAGAACTATTCCATCAAGGAAACCATACTCAACCATGTATCAAACTATTTTTCTAGGTTATTGATTTTCATGCAATTTTTTTTGTCGTCAACCAAGAGATTGTAAAGCCTATGTGAAAAATGATTATGAAATAGGTTTTCATCGAACCTCTCAAAATAAGCTCATAGAAATTAGAATCATAGAGAATGATGATAAAATAAATCATAAGTCATTTTCACCATTATCCAAGTATACCATAGATTGATATTTGTCATTATTTTTTCCCATTCAAAACATATTTTGTTGGCCATTTTTCCACATGTTGTCACCCATTCTTTGTCGTTTTTACCCAGTTTTACCATGAATGTGTTGTAAAGAGCATAATAATGATGAGTCACTATAAGTATTGTCATTTTATTTTATTATTAAATGTATTAAAGAGGACAATGCTTGATTTTACTAATGATGGTTTTGTCTAGCCAATTATTGTAACTCCTGTGCGGGTTCACTAACCATCCTTTGAGGATGGCATATATACGTGACTCTAAGGAGAATTATGGGACATGGGATTTGTCTCTAGCATAGAAAAATGGTTTTATGTTATTCACATTTTACCCAGGTTGACTCTAGAAGGCTCTAGGTAATAATTAATAGTTAATACAACTTGTGCTAGGAATAATCGAGTCATTAACTTTAGGTGCGATTTTTGGGAAAAAATAGTAGAATTGGAAAATATAAAACATGGGTTTCAGTCAAGGCATACTAAATTAGGTTACGTATGAAAATTTCCTCCAAACATTAGCTGGATTGGGAGGTATCCATGTTTTTCTCAAAGGGTAATTTCTAGGGAAATTAACCCAATATGCCCAAAATAGAGCTACGAGTTAGCCAAACATATCAGAACAAGTTGTTCCTAGATGGTTACATGGCAAATAAGCCCTATGAAATTAGATATTCAACCATGAATAAATAGAAGACAATATTTTTTAAACTAATCATGATTTGGAAAACCATATTTGTTGAAATTGGTTTCAATTCCCCCCTGATCTTTATTTTATATGTGTGAGTAAAACTAGGTTCAAAGGTTGTTGAAGGATAATTTTTGTCATTGTTTTATGTATGTGGGGTGATCCCATTTGGTGACCACTAGGATAAAGCTTTGTTGTGTTATTTTTGATGTAAAAATTGTGGAGTTTCCAATACTAATGTTGATTCTCAAGTTTTAGCAGTTGTTATGTTAAGTTCATTGTGATTTACTTTCTTATAGAGGCAATTTCGTTCGTTGTCTTGGTTCCACCAAGTTAGAAATTTTCCCTCATGTATTTTTATTAATATAATTCTTAAGTTTATGCGTGTATAGTTTAGATCTGATAGATTTTATTTTTTTCAAGTGGAATGCATATATACTTAGCAGATTGAAAGGTTAATGCTTGGTATATGTGTATTTTTATTTAGGTCACTTTCTGTTGGTTTGAACCATTGAATCCTATAGTTGAGTATATGTATATTTGGATTGGATCATATTTGAGCTTTATCTCAGATCAAATCTTGAAAATTCATGTGTTAATATTGTTCCTTAACCTACAAAAATTGAATTCACGTGTAAGAGTGCAGACCTTGTTTAATTTATTCTAGGTCGTGGTTTAGGTTCTATTATTGTGATATATATTTGACTAATGTGTGACTATTTATAAGTAATAATCACATATATATCCATAAAACCTAGTGCTTGTGGTCATCATTGACATTCTACAATAGATTTACTATTGATTAAGATCTTGTTTAACATATGTGTATAACTCAAATCATTTATATTTTCTCCATAACACAACTTGAACTCCTCTATCTCTATGTCTTTTGATTGATATATGGATTGTGCATGTAGGGATGACATATAATCTTGCGAAGTTTATATGTACTTAAATACATTCATCTATTAACACAGAGGAATTGTTAAGGGATTTTATGCATATTATATGTGAGATCACTATTTTATATTTGTTGTAGGATCATATTCGATATTTTTAAGCCTTGAGCGTGGTTAAGGTATAGATTTGACCCTAGAATATATTAATTATTTAATGAAAGAGAGGACCAAGAATATGTGGATCACATTGAAGCTTGGTTCCAAATAATCATCAACATAAAACATTCCTCAATCATTAGATAATGCTTGGCACCATATCAGTTAAACCAATTGGTCTCTCATACTTTTTTAAACCAAAAATCCTACTTCTTAAATCTAAGTATGAACACATCTAGTATTCTATTACGCACATGGGTTCATTGGAAGTATGCCTACACTTGAGTAGATGTTCTCTTTTCAAATAGTGTAAGAAAATAAATATATAAATAATAAATATAAAAGTAAGTCTAACTATGAAATATAGGAATCTAGCACAATTAGAAAATGAAAATGCTTAAAAACTAAGTTATTGGTGTGCAATGTCCTCAATAGTTTTTGCATTATTTTGTTGATCGTATGCAAATTATTCAAACTTCTGTATACTCTCATGTTAGATGATGTAGGATGCATTAAGTCCCTCCTACTAATGAGTATTGACCCATTGATATCAACCAATTACCTAGGTCCAAAGCTAGAGACTTCTTTCAATACCTTGAGGCATGCATTCCTTAATGGTGTTAATTTTTCTAGTGTTCTATTCCTAACTCAATCACTTATTCCAATTAGTTTTCAATTAGAAATTAGTTTATTAAATATTATTCAACCTTCTAGCAACAATAAGAAATTGTAGGTAAAATAGTAAACC
Organism: Pinus taeda; assembly: GCA_000404065.3. Classification (NCBI taxonomy): domain Eukaryota; kingdom Viridiplantae; phylum Streptophyta; class Pinopsida; order Pinales; family Pinaceae; genus Pinus; species Pinus taeda. The sequence goes on along the minus strand of APFE031089718.1, from coordinate 117,641 downwards.
AATACACAATAGAAGACAACCAATAAAGAGAGACACAAAGTTTGGTTAAAGACCAGGGAAAAACCCATAATGGGGAAAACCCTTTCAAATATTCTTTTTCTATTAGATTGTCCTCAAATGTTTAGGAGAGATATACAATGTTCTAGTTCATCAACAAAGAGTCAAATTCAAACCTTTGACTATCCAAGACAACTAATCAATATCCAATCCAATGATGAACTGAAAAGTCAAATTTGGTCAACAAGTCAAATCTACAATTCTGGTCAAAGTCAACAACAGTAGCAACAAAACTTACCAGTCCAAAATTCAATTGTCAAATTTCCTCGAAAATATTCGGTCAAGGAAACATCAAATTAGGCCTTTAGAAGTTGGCCAACCCAAGTCAAAATAACCAAAATTATACCCACACAAATTTGATCAAAGTCAACTTTTGACCTAAGGAAACCCTAGTCGCAACTTTGCAGTCAACACTAGTCAAGCAACCCAGAATTTTTTTTCAAAGTGACCTTGAAATCTGCCTCGAAAAGCATATCCAAATCTAGTGAAACCAAGTCAAAACATGGCAAGTCAATGTTGGTCAAAGGCTATTCAAGTTGTCTCAATCAAAAAAGTCAATGCATAAAACGAAATTTTCCTCCTTCCCTTCATACACGTGAGCTCAGACCTCCTTATTTTAAACTTGTATGAACCAATCAAATGAAGAGACAGAAGATGTAATGTGTGTTGATGATGCTCCAAAGTGATGTGACATGAGGTTTATTTATGTGTCTTTGGAAGTCAAATTAGATTGCCCAAGCCAACTTGCAATTTTGTGCACTTATGGGTTTCTCATCAAAAATAATATTTTTCCTAGGCAAAATCAAATTATTCCAAGGGCTTAGAGGGGCTTATTTGAGTGAGGAAGGCTCTCTAATGGAGGTAATTTTTCCCTCAACTGCAAAATTAACACTCCCTCTCAACTAGGGACAAATTTTCGACTACATCTGAATCTCATCTCAAAAGTCATGTCATAATCATCATTGTATCAAGTCATATCTCATCTCTACTCATATCTTCTCACCTTCTATCCACTTTTGAATATAAAGAAGAAGAATCATCATAGGGTATCTCAAGCTCTCAGACTATGTCCAAAGACAATAGGTGAGATACAACTTATCAGGAAAGGATCACAACTAGCCCATTGTCTAATGAAAATAGGTGAGATACCACTTTCCATGAGAGGTAATGATCACATCCATCTTATCAACTACTGACAATGGGTGAGATACAACTTACCATCAGAAGTAAGGATAACATCCATCACATTGTCTGTTGATCTTCCCACCTTGATCCTCAAGATTCAAGTGGTAGAACACATGCATCCTATCACTTGAGCAAGATAAAAATTTCAATGTGAGGTAAGGATCATAACCATCTCGAGTATCCTCAATCATTGGCTAGATGGGTGAAAATACCAACAAGCCTAGCTTGTGGGTAGGATGCATACTTGAGTATATTCTATCAAGTCTAAACATGATAGGGAGAGATACCCAACATGCCATAAATGAAAAGGATCACACACACCCTATAGTGACAAAATGTAAGATATTACTTACTAAAAGGGGTAAGGATAAAAGACATTCTATTTCTAGAGATCCCTCAACCCTAGGAGCTCTCCATCTCCATTCACTCCCTAGGAGCTCAATGTTCTCGATCAATTGGGACCCTTTCGAAGGAGGATCACATCCATTAGTTCAAGTTTCTCTTTGAAGACTAAGAACTTACCTTTTGACAAAGCCTTGGTAAGAATATTTTCTATTTGCTCATCAGTCAAAATGTGATGGAGCCTTATGGCTCATGTTTGTACCATGTTTCAAATATAGTGATACCTGATATGAATATGCTTGGAATTTTTATGAAACAAGGGATTCTCTATCAATAAAATCCCACTCTTCTTGTCATAATATATTACTATCATATCCATTAATTGCTCAAATAAATCTCCAAATAAATTCCTCAACCATACTACCTCACAATTAGACGTGCTAGTAGCAATATACTCCACCTCAGTCGTGATAAGAGAAACAAAATTCTATTTCATGCTCATCCAATGTATCATGGAAGATTCAATGATACAACAACATCCAAATGTACTCTTCCTGTCAATAAAATTTCCATCCTATTCAGTATCAGTGTTCCAGGAAGACTCACATCTCCAACAATATATCTTAGACCAAGATTAATTATCCCATGCAAATATCTCAATAAATGATTAGTAGCGACCCAATGTGCATGAAGAGACCTAATCATGAATTGACTCAGAGTGCTAATTATAGAACATATGTCCAGATGAGATTTTCCAAGTTAGGTCAATGCCCTAATCAATTATCTATACTCAGAGGGAATTTCCAAGTTAGGTCTTGCAACATATCCACATAGCTTCTTGAAGTTCATCTCCATCGGTGTGGCCATAGATTTACATTCCATCATTCCAAACCTTTCTAGTACTTTCACAACATATTCATAGGGCCTTTGCCACACCTCTAAGCCTAGGAAGTAATGTATCAATCATAGGTCTTTCATTTCAAATTCAAAGGCCAAATCCCTCTTGCACTCAAACATCAAAGGCTCACTACTTATCAAGAATAATTCATGAACATAAAAAACCAAAATAAGGGGCATACCTTGGACCACTTTGAAGTATAAGTTTGGGTCATCATTTCTTCTCATAAATCCAAGATTCACTAGATAGAGATCAATACATACATACCAAGCTCTAGGGGATTTTTTTAATCCATAGAGTGCCTTTTTCAGCCTACAAATGTGAGTCTTCTCATCATGCACTTCAAAACCTTGTAGTTTCTCAATATTTAATTCTTCTTGTAGTATGGCATGTAGAAACACAATATTTACATCAATATGGTGAAGAGTCCGTCCTTGACTAATAGTAAGGGAAAATATAGATCGAATAGTAGTGTAGTAGGAAACATGTACAAATATATTATCATAGTCCTCTCCCTCTTTCTGGGAGAAACCTCTAGCCACGAACCTTGAATTATATTTCTCAATACTTCCATCAACTCCATGCTTGATCTTTACAACCATTTAGAAGTCACAATAGAATTCCCTTTAGGTCTCAGAAGTACTTCCCATACATCATTCTTTCTAATAGATTCATATTCCTTAGCAATAGAATCTTTCCAAACCTACTCTTTCACTACTTCTTCAAAAGTGGGAGGCTCAGCTTATATGATGGTGCTCATAGCTACAATATATCCCTAATAGCGTAATGGATTCTTACTCTCTCTAAAGGTTCCTATGGACACAACATGTGTTTTAGCATCTTGTTAAGTATCATGAAGCCAAATCAGTCTCTTCTTAGCAGGGGGATCATATGCAGGAGGATCCAAGGGGTCCATAAGTTCCATAGGATCATCAATAACATCTTTCTTGAGTTCAGGAATAAAAGGGCCTTCTAGTAGGTCCATTTTATCATCCTCATTCTCTATAGGAGGAGGTGGAGGAATGTCCCTTGCTTTTCCTAGGGAAACATCTTCATCCAAAGTTATGTCGCTAGTAAACTTGATATTCCTTTAACTAGGCACATATATTCTAAAATATTTATAATTTTCACAATATCCAACAAATCTACCTTTCTTTCCAGTGGCTTCTACCTTGTTCCTCTTGTCCATTTGGCATATAAAAGTACATGGGGAAGCCAAAGATTCTGAAATTAACAACATCATGCTTGATACCTATGAATACTTCTTTAGGAGTCTGGTCACTGTGGGCTTGATGAGGAGTCATGTTTTGAACACAGACCACTTTATAGTGGATTCCCCATAAAGTAACTTTGGTAGATTTTAATCATGCAACATGGCTCGAGCAACTGGCATGATGGTCCTATTATTTCTTTCATCCACACCATTCTACTCAGGATTATAAGGTACAATGGCATATTTGTTATGCCAACCTTCTTGCACAAGTTAATAAACTCATTAGAAGCGTATTATCTACCATTATCAAACCTGAAGACCTTGATTATTTTCCCTATTTTATTTTCTGTCAGTTCCTTGAAATCCTTAAGCATATCAAATTCTTCATCCTTGTGCTTCAAGTATAATATCCATGTCTTCCAGGAGAAGTCATCCAAAAATATTATATAATATAGATAGCCACCAAAATATTTTATTGACATGGATCCACATAGATCATAATGTATGAGTTGTAGAATATCAATGGTCTTTCTTTTGCTAGAAGGGAATGGTCCACTTGAACATCCCATACATATTCCATCATGATTAGCTTGAACCTCAAGCATTCTAGAGGCCATCCATGTTACTTTAGGCAGGGATTCATAGTGAAGATCGAAAAAACCTTCAGTGCCATAACTCACTTTGATGATTTCTATCATGTGGTGTGTTTTCATTCTGCATTTTTGAGGTTGAGGGAGTAAACACATAGGACAACATCAAAACCAACTTGGAAGTTGAGATCTAGCCCTACGAGCTTTAGAGAGCGATCTCTCTATTTAATTTATCTTTGTTTTTATGTGAATTTTAGGCTACTTATGATTGTACTTGTTGTTTTGATTGATTGTTTTGGTTGATTTGAGTGTTATAATTCTATTGGGCTATGGAGTCTGTAAACTAAAACTAGAGTTTGTTCATCAATTTTTTAAAGGAGTTCTCACAGAGCAAGCTAGGATGCAGTAAATGGATCCTTTTAGAGTTTAAATCGATGGTGGAAAATAAGAAGGGTAAGGTTTCAGTAGATAAAAAAAGAGCAATTAATAATTATTTATCCTGACTTCAGAGGAAAACATTAAAATTAACAACAACCAAAATAGGGCACTCTTGATAACAAATCCTATCTATCATAGTTTTTGTTGCTTAATTCAGATTTAGAAAAATAGAGGAAAGAAATAACAATGTTTAACCAAATAAAGACAAGAAACACGTCACCATTTAAGACACCACATGAATCCTGCGAAAGGTCCCTGTATTATTGATGCTCCAATACTTCAAAATTACAATATGTAGTAGAAATTACATTCAAAAATAAAAAACTAATACTTCAAATAGTGAAGTATTTATAATAAAAATTACAATAATGCTTTACAAAATCATTGTCAAACCGACAATGTATTATTAGCCTAGTTACAAACTAATATCATCTAATCCTGGCAAAAGAATAGGCCATGTAGGCTGTTGAGGAAAACGATGGCCCTGTTTGGGTGGCTTTTGCTGTTGATTCATCCAAAACAGAATGTGATGCTGAACTAAATCTTGTGTTGGCTGCTATGCTGGAAAATTATTTCACTACTCCTGAGTTACTGCTTAGTCTAGTAAATCAAGTAACTCTTCCCATCTCTTTTCATGTGGCAATGTTAACTTTTTCATCCTATAGTAGATTTCATCTACCTCTCTATACTTAGAAAAAGTTGGTTTCATGGTAAAAATGTGTTTTACCTCATTCTGCCCATGGAAGTCGTTTGACATGGTCTCCAGAAAATCCTTTACTGTCATACTTCCTTTGATTCCAATGAACTTGATGTTATTTTTGGCTACCTCTCTCATCTTCTAGATGTATTCCTCCTAAGTGATAAGCTTTTCATTCGTGACATAGATAATGGGCAGTCCCTTTTGCATTAAGGCTTCAATCATGTTTGTAAATCTATTTACTTGCAGCTCCAAGGTCTGACACCTTTGCTCCAATTGGTCAATAATATTTCTCGTGGTCAAGAATTTCTTGACCTCGAGAATGGTGGCAGTTTTGTCATTGACTCCCACTTCCTCTAGCTCATATCTGGACTTTGAATTTAAGAACTTGATAATATTGGTAGCTTCAGTTGGCATTTCTCCAAATTTTTTGCTTCCTTGCACAATGGTCTTAGTGGCCTTCTCTATTAACTCTTTCTGCTCAAATATAATTTGATTAGAAGGCCAAATCTCATTCATTGAGTCAAGTATGTTCATCCAAATTATTTCCTTAGCCTGGGCCAAGGTTTGGCCAAGAGATGTATCTCTCTCCACCTGGTGCAGCTTTTCCAAAAGTCTCTGAGATTTGTCCAATTCAGCATTCCAAGCAACTTCAGCTCTAGCCTTCTAGACTTCCAATGCTTTAAGTTGTTCCTGCAAGGTCTCAATTTCCTTTGACTGCAATCACATGTTTTGCAGTGTTCGTGCCACCTATTCAACACTGGGAGTTTGAGTAGAGGTAGTAGGTGTAATAATTGTTCCTTTGGGTGGTAGCTGAGAAAGAGGTACAACATCCAAGGGAACAACGGCCATCTTCAAGCTATCTTCCTTCTCCTTTATCAGCTTTTCCAACTCTGCTTCCATATGCCTAATCTGTATGTTTTGGTCAATAATTAGTTTCATCATGTCTGCTTTTTTAGCTTCACCTTTTATAATGTCCTTGGTCATTGGATATTCTGTAGCTGACATCTTGATTTGTTTCCTCAATGTGGCAATGTCTAAGTTTTTCTTCTTACTAATTTCTTCAGCAGCTATAACATCCTTAGGGTCATACCCTATCTTAATCACCAATTCATCCAAAGACTTGATCCTGTTGTCTTTGGCCAAGGAGGAGAACTTCTCCATCTTCAACTGTGACTGCACATTTGCAAAAGAGACCTTCAATTTGGATAAAGACATGGTAGTGTTAGTGAGAGTGGAGGACATCATCTCACCAGTTTGTTTGTGCATCTCCATTTGATCAATGGGATGTATGTCCTTTGTGTGGAACTCAAAGGTGGTGCTCTTGTAGTCAACTGCTGATTTGGGTTGCGAAGTCTGGGCCTCAAGGAAGGCCATCTGCATTCTTCCATGTTCAATATCATATACTGATATAAGTCTACTTTTTGAACTGGAAGTCTGCTTCTAGAATTGGTTGTAAGTGTTGTTCTTTAGGATTTCATTCTCGAGCTTTATTTTCCTATACCTATCAAGCATTGTCTTTTTTTTTTTCTAGACAATGTGTGTTTCCAGCTCGGTCTCCTTATGACCTTGTGAATATGAAGGTTCAGAAGGAGAAGTAGTGAAATTCATGGTTACCGGTGGAGAATTTGTGATGATGATAGCTTCCTATTCTTCCATTTCTTTGTCTAGTTCTAGTTTGTGAGTCACCTTCGGCCTCTTTCTATAATTGATTCTAAATTCTCTAGCTTCACTCCCTGTTGAAGATGATGACCCTTCCTCCCTCTACCTTTTGCTATATTTTTCCCAAGGAACAAGAGTTTGCAACTGGAAGTGGACACAATCTGCTCTTCAACTTCTTGCAATGTATTTTCTGCCCATTCCAATTGATTGGCATATTGTTCCATGTCTAGCCTAGAAGTATGGATGTAAGGAATATTCTTATTGTCCACTTTGAGTTTTGAAATGATGCCACAAGGGTCATAATACCATGTGAAGCTCAAGTTGAACTTCATCTCCTTCAATATCTTATCTGCCTCCTCCCCTATAGTTCTTGTGTTGCACACAAATGGGTCTACTTGTGTTTTAATCCAGAATTGTGCCTTCTTCTTTGCTACTACAAAGTGGATCTCATCTAAGTTTAACATTTTTCTGATGTATTCTAGTGCAAATATCTTCATTGGGAGGTCTTGGGGAGTTTTTTGGGGCCAATTCACATCCATAGACTCTAATCTCTATGTAGTTTTGGTACAAGTACCAATCTGCGGTCTTTGCTTGGCCTGATAGATGTAGAATCCTTTTGATCTCCTCACTAATCCCGGGTTGCACTATATTGTAGATAATGTCCATAGTTGGATGAAAAAAGTCTTCTATAAACTATTTTTAGGTGAATTCCTACTATTCCTTCATGACCAATGAGGTCCAACAGATCACTGGTTGTTGATCCTATGCATCATCCAATTTCTACGATGCAAAAGTTAAATTTTTTGCTTGAGAATAGATGAAAATGTAAATCAAATAGAGGTGTAATTGAACACTTGCTCTGTGGGAAACTTGATGAACTGCTCATGGATATTCTAATCCAAGAATTGAATGAAATTGAAAATTGTAGGTGGCTTGCTATTTGTAGAAAATGTGGAAAGGAATCCTAAAGTAGGCTCATCCACCCACTAATCAGAATGGTAGCCTAGGATGTGAGAAAGCATAGAGATAATTTTCTTGGCCTGATCAGGGAAAACGAAAGAAAGATAAGGAGGATTCTTCTTGGGCAATTGGGCATTCTCTGGTAGGAAAATATCAAAAATCCTAGCTCTGGTGGTAAAATCCAACTTTTGATAAAGCTGGGTGAGGGTTTCTAAGGAGAAAGGGGCAATATTTTCCACAGAAGGGGCCAACATCATTTGGTCAATAGATTTGGCTATGATGGTGAAAAAGATGTCACATGTGCAATTATGGCTCTTTAGGTAGGCACATAGCAAGCTTGTCATCTTCTGGTGAATTCTGGGGCTTGAAATGTCACAAGAAACATATAGTGGGGGAGGTTTGACTCCCAGAGTCCTATCTCATCAATTTTATCAGAGTGTTTATCCTCTAACCAGTAGTATAACTCGAGGAAATCACAGCCACAAAGTGTCTCAGTTATCAGGTAATCCCTGTCTGGCAATGGTGGTGATCCAGGTCCACAGAAGGTGGAATTAAGGGGTTAATGGCCTGTCCTAGGTCTTAACTTTAGGAGGTATTGCTATAGCATTTTCTAAACAAAATGGATAGACAAAGGAGGCTTACTAGGCTCAGAAAAGATAGTCTGTCAGGCAAAAAAAGAATAGGGAGGTCAGCGACTATTGGGATGTTGGTGGCGAAGAAGCTTTGCAGAGGTCGCGAAATCATTGGGACATGCTGCGTAGGGAGTAGGGCTCGATGGAAGAAACCACCTTCCGGACACCCCCCCCCCCCCCACCCGGTGATAAAGGGAGAATGAAAAAAGGGGGCTGAAAAGGATAATGGTCATGGATGGAGTGGGGGACCAGATCCCAAGGTGTCGAAGGAGAGGGAGGTTTAACCACAAATGACAAAATTATTTGTCCACTTGTGCCTGCATGATTGTCATTTCAAACTTAGGATAAAGGGGAAAAATAAGGAAATGAAATACTTTATCCCTATGCATATAATTATCCTTTAAACTTAGGATAAAGGATTAATAATAAACATTTAGAAATACATAATGTGTAGCTTGCACTTCTTCCCCTTTTCCCTATCCTCAAACTTAGGATAAAATTTATGCATGTTGATATTTAAGCAAACCACCTAATCTACCTACCCTTAGCTAGACTATCATTTTTTATTTTGATCTCTAGGGTGCACTTAGACTAGCAAAGCCATTTTTATTTTCTTTTATGCAGAAAGAAAAAACTATCTAAACTATCCCTTATTTATTCTATTGACCCAGATTAAATAGTTGGATCAATGTCATTTTCTACCTAACTAATGATTTATCTAGATTAAACTGTTGGATAATTCTTTATTCTCTATCTAATTTATAGAAATTTAAAGAAGTCTAATCATGATTAAGTAGTATGCTTAAACTAAAGCAAGTGATTGTGGAATTTTGAACAAGATGCACACAACTTTATTTTATAGAAATGAAATAAAAACCATGTATGAGTAGTGGCATTTAAACTCGCAACACTTTTAATATTATTCACTTTTTTATTTTCTTTCTTTTTGGTGGGGTTCAATCTTTTTCCTTTTTCAATATTTTTGTTTTTCTCTTTATTCTCCTTCTTTATACCCTCTTTTAATTTTTTTATTTTTATTTGGAAATCATTGGTAGATTGACAAATATTTACAAAATTGGATTCCTGAGATACATCACTCAATTACCTTGAGATTCTATAAATTATAGGACCCTAACATAGTGGTGCTCACATTGGTCTTCCATTGACTCTATGGAGTCCTTCAATTCTTGATTTGAAGGTGATATTACATAGGCCAAGAGAGGACCTTTCCTCTTATGAAAGAAACTCTCATCCCTTTTCCTTCTAGGGACGATATAGATACAAGGTTCTTCTTCAATCTTGGTACATAAATAACATCATGAATGTATACAATTTCCCCATAATCCAAATGAAATGTAATAAAATCAAATCCATTAAAGGATAAGTAGATTTATCCCCAAGAATGATTTTCATGTTAGTCTCCCTCTCAACTAGATTTAATAGGACTTCACGATACCAATGAAGTGTCTAGAGGCCCCATTATATACCAACCAACTATCCAATGAATATGGAGGAGAGGAACTAGAAATTGTAGAAAAAAGAATATATTTATATTTAGTAGAAAATGCATTATTTCCATACCTTGAGTTCCTTGATTTCTTTTGAGAATGGTGGCCTTCTTCATCATCATCAAGATCATCTCTTCTTATTTTATTATAGAACATGTTGTTGTTGAAGCCATGATTTTTGTTGTAATTGGATCTTTGAGCTCTTATCTTTTCTAGACAATCTTGAGGATAGTGACCATACTTGTGAAATTTATAGCATTTAACTTTTGACATATCCCTACACCTTCTTGATCTTTTATTGTAGTCCCTAGATGCTAGAGAAAGATTTCTTTAATTATATGGACCTCGACTTCCTTTCCTCTTCTTGTCTCAAGTAACAAGTGCAAATGGATCTCCCTATCCCTGCTTTTGAATCCTCCCTCTATAGACCATCCCAGTCTGTTCTTGAGCACCCTTACCAATCAGCTCATAAAAATGTTGAGGAATCATCATTGTTTCTTATATTAGTAATTAATGTTTCCAAAACTAGAGGAAGACCTTGAAACAAGTACCAAATATCTATTAGACATAAATTCTCCAATAATCAGAAATTGATCCTTTAGTTGTGATATCCCTGTGAAATATTAATGCATAGCTTCTCCCTTGTTCATTTTGATATCGTTGAGTTAGTTCTTCAAGGAGAAAACATGGTTCAAATTTTTGACCTCATACATCCCAACTAGCTTATCATAGATATCCTTGGAAATTTTCAACTTTTAAATGTAAGTAAGCAAGTGATCTATCAAAGAATCAATAATTGTTTTCTTGACTTTGAGCTCACCTTTCTTATATTTGGCTTTGGTAGCAGTAGGAGAATTTTCTAGAGGCTCAAGTACCTTTCCTTCCACATATTCTAAGACATAATTCTCATCCAAGGTTACTTCCAACCTGATCTTCCAATTTGCAAGATTAGATGATTCATTCAACTTATATGCATCCTTGAAATATGAGGTAGACATCATTACCAAGAGGCTTGTTCTAATTAGATTCCTTCAAAGGTGATTGCTTGTCTCTTATCTCTTTGGGCTTGTCTTCACCTTAGCTATGATACCATGTTAATTTTTCAATGTTCTATTCTTAACACAATCACTTATTCCAATTATTCTTCAATTAGCAATAAATTTATTAAATATAATTATATATTCAAACAACAATAAGTAATTGTAGATAGAACAATAAAACACAAAATTTGGTCAATGACTAGGGAAAAAAGTTCAAAGATTCCTCTTCTATTAGATTACCATCAAATGTTCAGTAGAGAAATAAAATGTTATAATTCATCAACAAAGAGTCAAAACTAAACCTTTGACTATCCAAGATAACTAATTAATAGTTAATTAAATGATGAGCTTAAAAGTAAAATATGATCAACAAGTCAAATCTGCAATTCTGGTCAAAGTCAATAATAATGGCAGCAATCCTAACCAGACTAAAATTCAACAATCAAAGTGTGTCCAAAAGATTTGGTCAAGGAAACATCAAATAGACCTTCAAAAATCAGTCAAATCAAGACAAAATAGTCAAAATTATACCAATACAAATTCATTCAATGTTAACCTTTAACCTATAAAAACCCTAATGGTAGGTTTGCAGTTAATGCTGGTCAAACAACCCAGAAAAGTTTAGTCAAATTGTGCCTAAACTTAGCATCCTAAAACAAATCCAAATCCATTCAAACTAAGTCAAAACATGCCAAGACAACGTTGGTCAATGGATGCTCAATATTTCTCAATCAGAATGTCAACGCATAAAACAAAATTGTCCTCCTTCCCTTCACCCATGTGAGCTTATACCTCTTTATTTCAAACATGTAAGAACCAATCAAATGAAGAGTGAGAAGATGAAATGTGTGTTGATGATGATCCAAAGTGATGTGACATGAGGTATATTTATATGTGTCTTAGGAGGTTGAATTATATTTTTGAGGCTGACTTGTACTTTTGTGCATATGTGGGTTTCTCATTAAAAATAATATTTTTCCTTGACCAAATTAAATTATTCCAAAGGCTATGGGGCGCTTCTATGAGTGAGGAAGGCTCTCCAATGGGGGAAATTTTTCCTTGAGCTTCCAAATTAACAAATGTAAGTCTCTCTCATTGATGATAGTGGGAATGCATCAATGTCCCCTGATCATTAGATAGTGTAGGTGACTCAACCTCAGCATGTTTATTCATCCATAGAAATATGTATTGGGATGCCTTGACGATAATTAATATCACTGGTGAGTCATCTCAAATTGGGTAATGACATGCATTAATGATCCAGGTGGATATTGGTGGCCACCTACCTATTCCACCTAGACCTCTAGTCAGTTTCATTTGTGTCCTTGTTTATTTCAACATTTCTATTTTTAGCATTTTTTGGGGTCCTGAAATTTCAGAGTAGTTTTGACCCCCTAAACGGTGTTTTTTTTAGGTCTGCTACAAGCCCACAGCCATAGGCAAGGGCCTACCACAAATCCTGTAGTAATTGGAAAGACCTTTCCAACAAGGTATCGTACACATGAAATGAAGATAATATGACCAAATTACGACCCCAGGAAGTTGGCCACCCAACTAACCCCAATAGGGTCCACAAACTCTTGGCATTACATCTCCTGGGGTTAGGGTTTTTGTTGTTTATGGTTTTCTCTTGTTGTTCAATAATAAATAGGCCCTCGAGCCTCATTGTAACATAGTTCATAGGTATGTAGCATATTTAAGTATTATGATATTGATGATATGAAGTGTTATTTCCATTGCATCACTGTATTTATGGTCATATCTGTAATTTGTTGCATTCTTGTTTAAGTTCAGATCAATTAATGGCTAGTAATCCAATGATCTCTTTCCATGCTTGACTCCAACACATCCATTTACATGGTAGAGAGTTGCACCATAGGATCAAGATTGAGTGAATATTTTGTAAAGTTTTCAACAATAGTTGTATCTTATTGGTTTGCAAATAAGGTGGGCACATTTCCATCCCTCACTAGTTATCAACACCACATAGTTAGTTTCAAAGTTCAACAATCAAGAAACCTTCATCAATCATCAACATTACACCGTCATCGACATACATCAGCATGACACTCTATTTTGGATCAATTTTAGAATTAGTTTATCATAAAAAATTATCATCCTCATAAAATTCATTATCAACATACTTGGAAACTCCAACATATAGGTAAAACATGAAGTGAAAATCAGTGTGTTTATTAAGAATTTAGAAATTGATGATAAGAAATTATTGGCATTTCTGTCCCACCATTTCATTTTTTTACTATGGTTCCTTGCAACCTATATCCATTGTATGATGTAGCACTCCATTTCCCTTCCCTGTATCATGCCATTCCACTTGTAATCAATAATGATTTCATTTCAAGTGGACAAAATTAAATTTATTATATATCCAAAGTGCATATGGGGTTCTATCAGATTTGACCAAGGAGAATTCATATAACATGGAATTGAGGGTAAAGGTGATGAAACAGGATATTCATCAAAATTTTCAAAGTAATTCTCAAAAGAAGGGTATAAATAAGTCTCCAAATACTCAAAAGGAAATTTTTCATGAAAATGTTACCTTTAGGAGAATGAAAATTGAGGGAATCTAGAGACCTAAAGGTAGTGGTCATGATAGCATGGATATGGACCTAGATTGATGTAGTTTCTTGCATGGATATAATTAGGTGTTGATTTTGAAAATGTATGGTTTTGTAGTGGGTGAGAATTATTTTATATCATAGTTTCAAGGGGATTTCCATCTTCAACTTATAACTAACAATAACATTCAATTTCCCACCAACATTTTTGCACGATGTCAACATATGATATGAGTGTTCCTCTATTCCATCCAAGGGATAATACTTTAATTCTTTGTGACAAAGTAATTTTTATGATATGAATTATAAGTTTTCTTCTTACAAAGGAGTCTATGAACCTAAATATTTTTATAACTGGATATTCTAATTGTAGAAAGAATAGTTGCAATTTAAGTATTGAGGGGTTTTCATAGTGCATTGTTAATATTGAGAGTGGCTCAACCATTCCATCATTTTTTATTTATTTTTTGCAGTTGCAACTATTTTTTCCCTTAGTTTTCATTTATATATGTTGTTTGGGGAACCCTTTGAGTCCATTAGCTTTCAAAATCTTGAATCAGACTCACTATATTTAGAAAGTGATTGGCCTCAAGGTGTAAAAGAAATGAGATTTCTTGCATGATTTACAAATGAGCATATTGAAAATGTGAGCATAACAAAGGTTACAATAATTGACATCAATATTATTGGGAAGTACACTTACAATATTTCCAGCTAAAAAATATTAATTAAAATTTTCAAACATCTATGGCAAGTCCATTTTACCTTTGTGTTAATAGCATTAATGAACCAAAAAATGAACATGCATCTAAAAACTCAAAAGATGCCATTGAATCTCAAGCTCAACAATGAGTTGAGTTAGTGTTTCAATGTAGTTGTAGGTTGCACTAAAATGTGAGGTGAAGTGGTAGATAGCTCATCTTGTTATCCATATTCCAATATATATGAGAATGTTGTTAATGGCAAAGGAAACTACTCTTTCTATCTATATTTTGAAGGGAATTTTCTTTTGATTGTATTTGGAAAATTAGAAGAGAAAAGATGGTGTTTGTTATTTGTTTGGTAAAATTCACGGGATCTCCAAGATATGGTCGTTCCTCAATAGCTATGGGACTCATGAGTAACAGTTTGTTGGACACTGTGATTTTCTTTGTCAAGGAATGGAAACAGTGATGTGTAGGACAATGATGGTAGGAACTTGCTTGGGGCAATGCCTATGTTGAGGGGTTATGGCATAAGGGTAACCTCTGCACTTTTTTTCTAGTAACACATTGTTATAATAATTTATCTTTCATTTTATTTGACAATCTACTTTAGTTATTAATTATGTGTGAGACTAGTTTACACAAATATTATGACTTAGGAACAATATTTTCTAGGTTTCATATTTTAAAATATGGAAAATAACTCCTTACAATGGATATATGCATGATTAAATCTCTCTATAATCCATATATAGAGAGAGACAAAGACATAGGAATGTTAAAGTTATCTGGGGGTTTTAGAGGGAAGAGGAAGGTTACTTAATTACAATCACTAGGGCCAATCCAAATAATCAGGATCCTACAATTCATCCTTAAGAAGGATCGATGACTAGCCACACCTTATTTGCATGAGGACATGCAAAAGTGTAGGTGTAGGGGAGATGTTGGGATGCCAATTTGTCATTATTTGTTTCCGTTCAAAACATATTTTCTTGGCCATTTTCCTATAAGTTGCCACCCATTCATTTCCTTTCTTACTTGACTTTCCCATGAATGTGTTGTAAAGAGCCTAAGAATTTTGATTAGTTAATTATTTTCATTTTCTTTTATTTTTAATGGATTAAAGAGGGTAATTCTTCATTTTACTAATGATGGTTTTATCTATCCAGTTCCTATAACTCTTATGCAGGTCCAATAACCAGCCTCCAAGGTTGGTATATCAACGTGACTCAACGATCAATTTTGGGACATGGGTTTTGTCTCTATCATCCGAAACATGGTTTTACATTATTCACATGGCAACTAGGTTAATTATAGAAGGATTTGGGTAATTATTAATAGTTTGGACAACTTTTGCCAGGAAACACTAAGTCATCAATTTCAGGCATGATCTCTGGGAAAAATGAGTGAAATTTGGAAAATATAAATCATGGATTTTGTTTAGGGAATCCAAAATTAGGTTAATCATGAGAATTTCCTCCAGAAATAATGTGTATTGGGAGATATTTATTGTTCTCTCAAAGTGTAATTTTTGGTTATGTCCATTGACTATCTATGCCCTAAATTGAGCAACCAGTTGGCCAAATGCATTAGAACAAGTTGTTCCTAGATAATTCCATGAAAAATAAATCTTATGAAACCATATCTTCAACCAATAATACATAGAAAATATTTTGTAAATTAATCATGGTTTGGCAAACCATATTTGGGGAGATTTCTTTCAACTCGCCCCCGATCTTTCCTATATAAATGTGTGAGTAAAAATCAAGTTTATAGGTTGTTGAAGGAGAATTTTTATCATTTTTTTATGTCTATGGGATGATACCGTGTGGTGACCACTAAGATCAAGATTTGTGTATTATTTCTGATGTAAAGACAGTGGAGTTTCCAATATTAATGTTGATACTTGGGTTTTCTTATTTTTGTGTTAAGTTCATTGTGATTTAGTTTCTTATAGAGGTAACATCATTGGTTGGCTTGGGGCCACCAACCCAACACATTTCCCTCATGTAGTTTTCTTTCTATAATGCTTAATTTTATGTGTATAGTTTAGATCTGATATATTATAGTATGTTTCAAGTGGAGTGTGTATATACTTAGCAAATTGAAAGGTCAATGATTTTCATAAATGTACTCTTATTTCAATCATTTTTTTTTTTGAATCATTGAATGCTACTATTGAGTGTATGCATATTGGGATCAGAGGGTATTTGACACTTGTCCCAAATCAAATCCTAAAGATTCACATGTTAAGCTTCTTCCTTAACCTACAACAACTAAATGCATGATCTAATGGTATATGAGTGAACACCTTAGTTAGCTTCCTGTAGATCACATTTTGAGTTATATTATTGTGATGTATCTTTGACTAATGTGTGACTACTTTTCCCTTTTATAAGTAATAGTGACATATATAGCCTTGAAACCTAGTACTTGTGGTCATCATTAGTATTCTACATCAAATTTATTGTTGATATAAGATATTTTTTAACATATTTGTGTACCTCAAATCATTTATATTTGCTACATAATGCAGCTTGAAATCCTTTTTCTTTATGTATGTTTATGGATATATGGATTATGTGTGGAGGGATGGCATAAAATATTGCGAAGTTTATATATGCTTAAGCCTTGAATATATTAACACAAAGGAACTTTCAAGGGATTTTTTGCAGATTGTATGCGAGGTCACTATTTTGTATTTTTTGTAGGTTAATATTTGATATTTGTAATTCTTGAGTGTGGTTAATGTATAGATATGAGCCTAGAATATTATTAATGCTTAGTTTCTTTCCTATAAGAAATAAATTTATACATGTTTTTTTTATAAGTGATAATATGTGGATCTGATTAGTTTTTTGATGACATGAGACCAGGATTGTTGTAGATTGTATACATTATATTATGCCTCCCTTGTATCTAGATCATTAATTAGTGCATAATAGTGGTGAAAACCCAAGGAAAACTTAGGTTTAGTCATCCTTTCCTTTAAATTGAGTGACAACAACATTTCTTATCTAGGAGTTGTTTTCTAAGCCTAGGTTTCCTTTCCTGCAATGTGGTTTTGAAACCCATTGTGAGTTCTTGAGTCCTTTGTCCACCTAAATACTTGAGTGTATGGAAGGTCAATAAATGCAAGAGAATTTAGTACTAGGAACCAAATGGCCCCTTAGATAGGATTTCCTAATTGATTTGAGTGAACCTACCAATGAAAGTATTTCTATTTTTGCAGTCCAAGAGTCAAATCTCTACAAAAACCCAAGGTGAAGAAAGTTTTTGATGCCTTTCCTAGTTAGGTCCTTAGTGTAGCAAATCACCACTATCTCAACCGTCATACATACAATGTAGTGTCTCTAAGTCCATGACCCCAAATTGGAAAGTAAATGTTGAAAAATTTGTATATCAATTATTACACCCAATGGTTATAGATGTAACAATTTTGTACATGTGGACTGAAACTATCCTACAAGATCAAGAGAAGGGTTTTGGAAGAGAAAAAAAGGAAGAAACACCAGCTAAAAATTGCAGACTATCTATGTATGCTCAAAAAAATAAAAGTTAGTGTCATAGACATATTTAGGCACTTAAACCCCAATCACATATGTCTATAAACCAAGGGCTCTTTAACCCCTAAAAGTGTTGTTTCATACCCTAACGAATCATGGTCAGCTAATTATATCATTTCCCAGAAGTTCCACCTAAAAAACCACTCAGAACTGGCCAAAACTGGACCATACTAACTACTCCATGGTCAAGGTGTGATGCATATTAGCTACTACACTAGCCAGGTGCAATGCATATTGAAGAGGCCTTCTGTAGTGTGCGATGAGCGAGAATGGTCAAATGGCTAAGAGAGTTTGCTAAGTGGATGCTCATGGAATCTTCTAGAAACTTCTCCTATGACACTTGCCTCTCTGAATTCACCCAGGGATGAGTAAGAGATCAGTGAAATCTCCAAGTGGAACTAAGAACTATCAGTGGAATGACACTAATAAAAAACCCAGAGCTGACACACACCCTTGCAAGGCATCTATAAATGGATCCTTCATCTGAGAGATCTGGGGGCTGGAATTTTGTAATTTTTAAGGAAGTGTTGTTAGTTTCTCTTTGAGAAGGAACATTGTATTGTTGGGTGATCTTGCTTTTCATGAGGTGAAGAGGGCTTTGATGCTGGGAGGATGATGTTGGATCAGACAGCTGGGTTGTAATCCTCTCTTTTATTTCTACTATTAATAAAGTTCTTTGATTTTTCCTCCATTCAATCATGTATTTGTGAATCTTGTTATTTGTAAATGCAATTGTATGGTCAATGTATTTCTGATTCTGCATTGTTTATGATATTATAGATCGAGATGATTTGATGGTGTTTTGTTACTTTGTCTCTACAGGTATCCTCTAAAGTGGGACAAGTAGGAGAGGAGTTGCAAGATCTATCAAGGGAGAGAGAAATCAAGTGGAAGATCCAAGTTGGTCCTCTTTGCTTCTCTCTTATCTATCATACATAAAGGAAATCACAAATTGCTTTGATTGTTTGTTTCTAAGGTAGCTACCAATCTTAGTGGGACTAGCAGATCGAAAAGACAATAGTTTTCCCAGGAACAAAATGGCAGCTCCACTGGGGATTGATTAGTTTGTTTGTTTGTTATTGTTTTTTGCTTTATAAACTACAGACAGAGCCTGAAGTTAGCTAGATAACCTTCGAACTGCTCTTGCTATGCAATTGAAAAGTAGATGAATGTTGGTTCAGTCAATCTCTGGGCTGGTTTATGAACTGAACATCTGACTTACAAACATCCTAAATGCCCTTATGGTAGCTCAATAACCTCTTAAGATCATAAACCTGTACTTTTTTTTTTTACTGTTCATCATACCTCAGCTTAAATCACTGAACTTAGCTGCAAATTTTGAGCAAAAACCCAACTCAGTTTTGTTCCCTAGCCCGTCGCACTATCTATAATTGGAAACCAGTATGCATTGCACCTCCCGTGTGTAGCAGATGAGATGCATCCCTGTTTTTGTTAAGGACAAGTGCGATGGTTGAGTAATCCTATTTCTCTCTTTGAAATTTGGGTTTTTCCTCCTTGTTTTCAGCTTTATTTAGTGGTTTTGCTACTTATGATCAATATCTCATTGTTGAAGCCTCTTTCCTTTACATTTTTTAGCCTCCCTTGATTAGGATTGTAAATGTTTTTATGTATTTTTACATCATTTACAGTCCTTATTTATCAAAAGTAGCTTAATTGAACTATCATTTTTGATGCAAAAGTGTTGTAACTGTCATTTTCGATCAAAAGGAAGAGTGTCATAAAGTCTTCCTCCTCTAGATAGTCGATTATACTTTTTCCATTGTATTTTATTTGAATTGCTAATATTTGAAGTGTTGAAAATAGTTTTGTATTCAAAATCGAAAAGTGTCATTTTAGTCTTCCTTTCATTTTGAAAAGAAATTGTCAAAATGTCACTTTGAAGAAAATAATTTAGATTTGTACTTAGTTTTCCTTTTTGGCATTCTCACATTAAGGAAGCAAAAAACAAATACATGCATGTGCATTTTCATTTAGACTATATGCGGAAAATGATTTAGGAAAAGTGCTTTTAGTGTGTGCTCTTTGCTCTCTGTTGAAAGAATCGTTATCTTCTTTCCTTAGTAGCTAGGATTTTCATTGCTAAAAGAAAATAAACAATTGTTTATCATTTTAGATTACACATTTAGGAATTTTACATCTCCATCATGCGGTGAACATTGAAAGACAAACTTCTAAACAATATCAACTCTAAATAAATCTCAATGAACATAAAAATGCTTTGGAACCTAATGCAAGATATCTATAAGTCTAGGCTAGAGACGTGTTCTGGCGTCCTAAAACCTGGTAACTATAGTTTTCATTGAAAGTTGGGTGATTCCTCCTCTTTGATATGACAAGTGCTAGTACGGACTTGTGCTCCCCGTACCGTCAAGTATATATTGGGAGACCACAATAGGCTGATATCCTCTATCCATAGGAAGCCATGTCTGCTGCCTTATCGATCGCAATGCATTGAACACAACATTCAGGAAGATTGACTACTGTACATAAGTCCTTGGCAATTTCTATTTAATTTACCACCAAGGTGTATACTGCAGTTTTGTGATTGATTTGGTAATCCCTCTGTCTAGATTTCCAGAGTAGTCACTTTCATTCCTTTTCGACTCCTTAAAAGAAAAGGTCCATCTGATCACTTGTCACTTCAGTCTCATTAAAAATCGAAGGCGACTAGAGTCATCCTTAGCTTTTTCTCGACTCTTAAAAATTGAACAAGCAAAGTTGTGTCAAAGCGTCATTAAAATTTATTTAATTCGGAATAACATCCCTATTCCTTTGTTGATCTTAGGTTGAGGTAATGGAGTCCACCAATCAAGGAATCCCTCTTGGGGGGAATCCTAGTCCTTTCTCTTCTTGGGGAGATATTGGTGCTTCATATATGGCTACATTGTCCCTTCTGGGGATCATAATTGGCCTGCCAGTATGGATATTCTCAACCTCTATCGTTGAAAATACCATGATTCCTCAGCAATCGAATCAACAAACAAATGATACTAAAGTTGTACCTTCACCTTCTACTTCGTTTGTTTCTTCCTCCCCTTCTTCCTCTTCGCTTGGTGAAACTAGTGATACTAAAAGCCAAGTGGCTGGGAAGAAGAAGAAAGGGAAGGAGAAGAAGAAGAAGAAGTCAGTTAAGCAAGGGGGCAACAATGAATCATCTGGTGAAAATCCACACATTAAATCTCCTAGATATCCTTGTGTAATTTGCAAAGGGAACCATTTTCATCGAGATTGTCCTTGTATTCTGTGGATCTTGAGAGAATGGTCTCCCCGTTCACACCATCCGATGTCATCAACCTCTGGCGATCAGGTTGATAGCACACCATCAACTAGTGAAATTGAAAGTCTTGGATAGGAAAGAAAGGTCAAAACTCCATGTCTATTATGTGAAGGAGACCATCAGCTTCCTCGTTGTCCTTTTCTAGATGAGGCCAAGAGAATCTTTCATAATCATCCTGCTTCACCGCAGTGACTTCCACCTGGATACAAGAAACTCTTACCAGGTCCATCGCTAGTTGAAAACCTGACTGACATAATTCAATCGTTGGTCGAGACGCCTTTCATTGAGAGTGAACCTTCTAAGTCCATACTAGAGGCCAAATTCAATAGGTCGAGATGGAAGTCAACCTAGTCTTGCCTTCAAATGGTCCGCCTTTAGATCATACTATTTCCAAACAGAATTAAAATGATATCGTTCAAATTCATTTTGTTAATACAGAGTCTGATGAACTTGGGGGCAATCCACTCGTTCCTTTACAATAGGAGGAAGGTCCCCTAGTTCAAGGGGTTCATCCATCCATTCATCCAGTACCCCCTCCAAGCAGTCTAGTTATTTCCTTCGATTGGAATCAACTAGCAAGACCCCGCCTTCCATCTAATGTACAATTCTAAATCATAGTACAAGTTTAAAAAATGATCGTGTCTCACACTATCATAGAAGTAGGGGCTTCAGTGAGTATCCTTTCCTCAACTGCTTGGAAAGTGCTTGGTTCACCATCACTTATGCCTGTTACTAAAATTTTGTCAGGCTTTAACAAAGGAACCAGTCGACTTTTAGGGATCCTTCTGAAGTTCCCTATAACTTTGAGAAGGAAAACCATTCATTTGAACATGATGGTAGTCCAAGGACCATTAGATTACAATCTCCTTCTTGGATGTGACTATATATATAGCATGGAAGCTATTGTTTCCACACTCTTTCGAGTGATGTGTTTCCTGCATGAAGGCAAAATGGTACAGCTCATCGACCAACTTTCATTTCCCAGTTCAAACACAGCTACAAGTCAAACCTCATCCCTAAATGGTATTTTTTCATCAAGAGTGTCTCTTCAACCTTCATTCCATCCACCAAATTGTGGCGAGTAGTCTGGTGAATGTAACGAAGCTTAGGGGGAATGCACCCTGGTCTACTCTAGCAAACAAACCCAACTGAAAAGATAGGTTTCTAGATAGGTTATCTGATTGGAAGATCACACCATTCACCTTTGTCTATTTCGATGGACAAAGACAAGGAAGTGTTTTTTGTCTAACCATTGATAGAAACAATCCTACCTAACCGTAGGGACTTCCATATGGTAACCTAGAGACTCTCCTTTTCTGAATACCTGGGGGCATGAAAACCTTTGTATGCAAGTGAAAAATGACCATTTTCATTTTTTAGCATTTTAGCATTTTTAGCTTTTAATATTGTTAGTTTCAAATTCTTAGCTTAGGTGATTGGTCTGACCACCATTCACCTTTGTCTGCAGCACGCAGATGAAGCAAAGGAAGGGTTGTGTCTAGACAAAAGACAAAACTATCCTACCTAATCTCAGTAGTTCCTTAGCTTTTAGAGTAGTTGGCTCTGTAGTTTGGTCGTTTCTAGCTTACATGAAAATGAAAATGAACACATGTTATTGTAGAGTTCAAGCTCAATAAAAAATAAACCTACCAATAAGAGACATATATAACGAGTGGAATGAGCAAGTTTCCACAAGGTTCAAGCTCGTTAAAAAATGAACCCGCTACTGAGCATATGTTAACACAAGGTTCAAGCTCATTAAAAAATAAACCCACCTTCAGTAAACGACCTATGTGATTGCCATGCTATCAGCTTTTTGAGCCTTGGTTGTGTTCTACCATCACCTCCATTCTTTTGGCCAATCATATGCTTCCACTTCATTGTTTACCCTTTTGAGGAATAGCTGCGACGAGTGATTTTGTTAGCCACCCTCTTCACACTGCCATGTTTTGAGAAGTTCCAAACTTACCTGGAACTAGTTGCTACCCGAATACATCACTCATTCCTAAAAAACGAGTCTCTTTTAAGCTCTTTTTAGCCTCGTTAAATATGAAAAGATTGCTGAGCTATTGGCCTTTTTAGCTCGTTAAAGTAATAGGAAGTGCCAACCCTCTTGTATTTTAATATTTTTGGACCTGAGGCATTATTCCACGAAAAGATTGAGAACTTGTTTTTTTGACTCATTAAAGCAATCGAAAAATCATCCCTTTCATATTATTTTATACTTTTTCGGACTTAAGTGATTATGCTACAAAAAAGGACCACTAGAGTTTCCTTTTCGTCCCTTTTCAAAATTTCTAAACATGAAAAGGACCAAGATACCTTTGTCGTTAAACTCATTAAAACAATAGTGAAAAACTTGTCCACCCAGACAAGAACGAGTTTCACTATTGTTAGAGTCACTAAAACATAGTGACAGGTTTGCCCGAAGGGAAAATTACAGAGCAAGCATATGTTATCCTCCTCAAGATTGACAAAAATAAAGAGTTACTAGTCAGGAATGATTGGGGAAAAAGGGAAGAAAAGTTGAAGAATTTTATTGGTAGCAGGTCGCTCTTGAACATGACACTTCCACTCCATCACCATGATTGAGTCGGTTTGGGTTATTCTGTTCACCAGTAAAATCGCCACCTGAAATACTTCAACCTCGACAATTCTCTATGTGGCTACATGCTTGACCTCTTCGACTAATTTTTTTGTAGTTGGTCCTTCTGTAGGCATCCTCATTGTCTGGTGCATCTACTGCATGCCCTTAATCTTATCCTGGATGGTTGTTGTGATCTGGTAAGCTTCTTCCAAACACGGCTACAACCTAGCCTTTATCAAGGCCTCTTTCTTTTGTGCCATCTTTACTTGCGTGAGGAGTTGCTTCCCCTCCTGTAGTTTGGTTAGGCTTTGCGCTAGTGCAATGGAGCACATCATTGCCCTAACTTCTTCATATTTCTGTTGCATCTCCCTTATTTCAGTATTCAGTGTCTGCAGGTTTGGATCCTCCTGCAGATTTGTTACCAACTCCATTCTTAAATACTGTTGTGCAATCTGCAACTATGGCATCTAGAGTTGCCAATCCTTCCTTGATTGTGGCTCTGCACTACTCCCAGACCTCCAGCGGAGTCGTAGGATGCAACTTCAAATGCAGTTCAGTGATTTTCATGTTGAGTTCGAATTGAACTTGGTTAATCTCAGCTTTGGCTTCATGCACACCAGCAGTTAATTTCTAATCTTTGCTTCTCGCTATGTGTCCTTGGGAATATGAAGCTCAAGCATTGTTCTGGAGGCCTCTAAGACTGCTAACTGTAGTTGTGAACTGTGTGCCTAGACCATTTCCTTCTCCTGCCAAAAATGTGTCTTTTCAATGAATAGTAGTTGATTATTAACTTTTATCTCACTGACAACACTGAGAGCTTGATGTTCCTTGATGCGAAGCTCTTCCATGGCTCCCTGTAATAATGCATGCAATGAATCCAGTTGCATCGCGGCAAGGTCTGGGTGCATATTTGGGACCTTGTCAAGGAGGGAACGTTGTTCCTTGGTGTCGACATGGATTGAATGTACATGCAAGGAGAAGACTGGCACATTCTACGACCACAAAATCATCTTCGTGCATGTACTTTGACATCGTGCTAAACTTCCTATTGCGTCGCTCACTTCCTCAAAATTTTCTTGGATCTTAGTTTCTTGGAGCTGCAACTCTCGGAGATCCTTCTAAACTCCTCCCAAAATTTGCATGTACTATTGTTCCAACTATTGTAGTACTTTTTTTGCAGTGTCCCTGACTTTATTACCGATCTCATCCAAATCGCTTTCTGTGAGCACCATGGGATCAACCTATGTTTTCTGATGTTTTTGCTTCTTTTGAGATCCACTTTGTTGCTCTAGCTCTTGCCTTTTCAGAATGAAGGGGGTGCGCTGCCCTTCCTCGTCTCCACTGCCCTGTCTTATTTCAGTTTCTAATTTTGGCGAAGGCGACTTGTCACCTTTCCGGTTCTCGCACTACTCCTATTCTGCCTTCTCCTTGGTAGCACATTCCTTCTCAACTCGAGTCTTCTCTGCAACATCCTTATTTTCTTGCACAACCAAATTCTGAGTAGCCTTCTTAGCGAACTCCTTCCTTTTCTTTGCAGGTGCACTCTCACACCTATTATTGCCCTAGTAGCTAGATCTGAAGGGATGCACCATTCGGATAGTGTTATAGACATATTTGGGCACTGCAACCCCAATCCTATATGTCCATAAACCGAGGGCTTCTAAGTCCCTAAAAGTGTTTATTTCATACCCTAAAGGAACAAGGTTAGCTAATTACATCATCTCCTAGAAGTTCTCCCTAAAAAAATACTTAGAACTGGTCAAAACTGGACCATACAGACTGCTCAATGCTAAGGGTGCGATGCGTCTAACCTGCCACATGGAAAAAGTGCGATGCATACTAAAAATCCCTTTTGTGGGGTGCGATGAACAAGAGCAGACAAATGGCAGAAGCAGTTTGCTAGGTGAAACCCAGAGAATCTTCTAGAAACTGCCCATTTGACACTTGCCTCTCTGAATTCGCCCAGGGATGAGTAAGAGATCATGAATCTCCAAGTGGAACCAAGAACTATTAGAGAGAGGACACTAATCAAAATCCCAAAAGCTGACTCACCCACCTGGAAACATCTATATATGGATCCCTCATCCCAGAGATCCAAAGGCTGGAATCTTGTATTTTGTAAGGAAGTGTTGCTGGTTTCTTTGGGGAACATCATAGTGTTGGGTGATGTAGCTTTTCATAAGGTGAAGAAGGGCTTTCAAGCTGGGAGGATGGCGCTGGGTCAAATCAATGGGTTGTAATCATCTCTTCTACTCTTTCTATCAATAAAGCTATTTGAGTTTTCCTCCATATTCTTGTATGTCTGAGTAGATATATGCATTTGTATGGTCAATATCTATCTAACCCTATATTGTTTATGATTGTATATCTCTATTCTTTGATGGTATTATGTTGTTTTGACTCTACAAGTGTTCTTTGAAGTGGGACAAGCGAAGAAAGTGTGGCAAAGATCTGTCAAAGGGGAGAGGAAGCAAGCAAGGAGCCAAGTGAAAGACTGAGGTTGGTACTCTCTGCTTCTCTCTCATCTA
>APFE031089718.1:25207-89871 GCA_000404065.3 Pinus taeda | reverse complement strand
AGAGTTCGACAAGCTCACCCTATATTGCTACCAAAATGCCTCCTCATTAGATCAGCCCCTATGATTTGTATTTATTGACTATCATTAGCTCAGCCTAAATCCTTGAACTAAGCTGCAAAATGTGACTAAAAACCAAGTTAAAGTCTCGTCCCTGGACCATCGCACTATCTCCTTTTGACAGTCTGGATGCATTGCACCTCTCGTGTGCAGTAGGTGAGATGCATCCATGTTTCCCTGTGTTACAGGTGCGATGATCAGATAAGATTGTTTTGCCCTCCAGATTTTGGTTTTTTCTTCACTCTCTTCAGCTTTATTTAAGAGTTTTGCTATCTGTGATCAGTATACCACTGTTGAAACTCCCTTCCTTTACATTATTCAGCCTCCATTGGACAAAGAATTGTGAATGTTTTTATGTATTTTTCGCTATTTACAGTTCTCCTTTACAAAAAGTAGCTTAATCAAACTGTCGTCTTTTGATTTGGAAGTGTCGCAAGTGTCATTTTCATTCAAAGAAAAGAATCCTACTCTTTTTGATGGTTGATTAAACTGTTACTCTTGTATTTGATTTGAATCAATAGTATTTTAAAGTGTCGAAAGCAGTTTTCAAATTGAAGTTGAAAGTGTCGCTCTTAGCCTTCCTTTCATTTTTTAAATTCGAAATCGCAAAGTGTCATATTAGCCTTCCTTTTGTTTTTTGAATTCGAAATCACAAAGTATCGTCTTAGTCCTCCTTTCATTTTTTGAATTTGAAATCTCAAAGTGTCGTCTTCAACTTCCTTTCGTCTTTTGAAGAGAAAATTGTTAGTATTGTCGCTTTGAAAGAAAAGATAATTCAGATTTGTACTTAGCATTCTTTTTTGTCATTCACACATTAAGAAAGCGGAAAACAAATACATGCATGTGCACTTTCATTTAGATTTCTTGTTGATTTTGATTTAGGATAGTGCATCTAGTGTGTGCTCTCTGCTCTATGTTGAAAGAAATTCGCTTCTCTTTCCTTAGTAGCTAGGATTTTCACTGCAGAAAGAAGAGTAAACGACTACTTATCATCCTATATTGCATATTTAGGAATTGTATATCTAAATCATGCAGTGAACCTTAAAGGAAAAATTCTTAAGAAAGATCAACGGTAAAATAAATTCAATGAACATAAAAACCCTTTGGAACCTAACGCACAACATTTAGAAGTCTAGGCTAGAGACGTATTTTGGCATCGTAAAGCCTGGTAACTATCGCTTTCATTGTAGGTTGGGTGATTTCTCCTCTTTGAGACGACAAGTGCCAGTACGGACTTGTACTCCCATGTACCGTTGAGTATATATTTGGATATCACAATAGGCTATATCCTTTATCCTTAGGAATCCATGTTTGCCGCCCTATCAATCACAATGCACTGACATAGCATTCGGGAAGATTGACTGCCATACTGTAAAAAGTATTTTGTAGTTTTGTGATTGGTTTGGTAATCCCTCTGTCTATATTTCTAGAGTAGTCTATGTTGTTCCTTTTCAAACTCCTTAAAAGAAAAGATCCATCTGAGCGCTTGTCACTTCAAGCTCATTAAAAATTGAAGGTGACTAGAGTCATCTTTAGATTTTTCTCGACTCTTAAAAATTGAAAAAGCAAGTTATGTCAAAGCATATAAAATTCATTTAATTCGGAATCACATTTCCCCTTTTTATCTTGAGTTGATCGAGTAATCTGCAATTGTGGAAGAAAGTCAATCAAAACCCCATCATTCGTAGAGACTAACGAGTCAACCATCTTTGACTCTGGAAACGAAACCATTATGCGCCAAGCGAAATCATTTAACTGGGTCAAAGTCTCCTGGTTTGTTTGAAGCTTGTGTTTGAACATCCTCATAGACTCTGGTTACTCCAACTATTTCTGGTATCCCTGCCTCTACAGAAGAAGTTCCATAGTCACAAGAGGACATTATAACTGATCCTAGTGTAACGATAAACACTTCTATTCATGAACCAACTCCATCTAGGGCTCATTCGGAAGGCGTTACCCGTCTAGCATCTATCCCTTAAGATTCTATACTTTCTTCG
Source organism: Pinus taeda (assembly GCA_000404065.3). Lineage (NCBI taxonomy): Eukaryota > Viridiplantae > Streptophyta > Pinopsida > Pinales > Pinaceae > Pinus > Pinus taeda. The sequence goes on along the minus strand of APFE031089718.1, from coordinate 87,817 downwards.
GGGCCAAATTTTTTTTACGGACCTTATGATCTTCCTCTCCCACCTGGATTGATTGCTATAGAAGAGATTGTGGAGGATCTTCCATCCAGTACTCCATTGCATTTTGGAACTAGGATCACCCTATATTCTTCTACGTTAGAAGTTAGTATCCCTTCATCGCAAGTTCTTGTAGAATCGCTAGGAAATCTTTTGGATAGACTCGATATGTCTGAACAACTGTCAACATCTAGGATTGTGTCATCTGACACAATAGCGACAGAACCTCCTGGTGCTACTCCAACAATGTTCGCTAGTGTACCATCTGTCCTAACTAGCTCTCACCTACTAGATGGAGTCCACCCCGGGACTGTTTCGACAGTATGGTCGGTTCCCGTTTGTTCGTCTGGAATAATATCGAGAATTTCTTATGTTGAGTCTCAATAAATTGATCCTTCACAACAATATCAATTTGGGTAGTCCAGTCTCCAGAGGCCAATATTTCCTTTGAACATTGGATTGCTGCCATATGGGGGGAAATATGCCCTTTCATTGTTCTCTCTGGGAGAACAACCATATGAGAGCTCACAACAGAATTCGGGTCATGTTGGAATTACATCCAGTGGTTGGGTGCCAATACTGCCTCAACAACCAAGAGTTGTATATTCAATGCAACCAAGTCTACCAATGTTGAATATCCCCACTACAATGGCTATTGTAATGGTGTCACAAGTACAAACGTTGCATGTTGTATGTCAACCTCAAGTCTCTCAGGTTGTAATATAATAGCCTCTTGTCTCCATGACACAACCACAATAACCGATTAGTGGTTCCTTAACTGGAGCGACTCAGACTCAAACAGGTACTATAACCCCTCATCTTGGTCAAACATCTAGTATTGGTCAACAACAAATGGTCTCACAGCCATGGCTGGTGCAATATCAACAACTGTAATTCCAATAAGCTTACCAAAGACCTGAGAAACAAAGCTTTGCGCGTAATGGGAAACCGTATATTCAAAACAGTCAACATCAATCATATCATAATGGTTATGCCCATCAACCTTATCAAAGTTATCAACATCAAATACATTATGCTAGTATGCAAAGACCCATTGCTCAGGTGATCCCATCTTATCCTGGGTATGCTTCGCTGAACCTGAATCAATAGTTGCCCTTCATGGTGAATTTAAAGTTACCAGATCTAAATCGGCTAATAAACGATCCAATTGCTTATGTCCCTTGGTGGCCGACGATTCCCCATTAACTTCGGTCAGATATTCCTAAATTCAATGGAAATCTGAGTGAAGATCCGTCGAATCACGTGATGACCTTCCATCTGTGGTGTTCGTCCAACACTCTCAATGATGATTCGATTAGGCTTCACCTTTTTCAGCGAATGTTAACTGGTCCAGCAGCAAAATGGTACATCGAATTTCCTAGAGCTTCATTCGATAACTTTAGCACCCTTGCCACCACCTTTTTAACCCATTTTTCAGTTACCAATAAGATACGAAAAATTGAGCTTCTTACCAATTTCAAGCAGACAATAGCCACTCACATATCTGATCATATTCATGAGTGGTGACATCATCGTAGAATGGTAAAAACATATGTTCCTAATCAGCTACTAGCTGAATGGTTTATTAAGTCATTGTTACCTTCTATTATAGAAGATGTGGCAAAGGGAGGGGTCATCACTAAAGAGTAAGCCATTTCTTGTGTGCAATATCTAGACTTGATCTATACTCAGTCTGGCATGCTCTACGACAAAATCCATGATGCTCCTAGACCAGAGTTTTCCATTCCTCCTCCTCCTAAATCAAACAAAGACTTTCATGCCAGCGATGGCGTGATAGGTACGACTAGCACGAAAGCCTCAAAGGCTACATTGAAGAAAGCCCATATGGTTTCTAGTCAAAATGCAAATGAAGAACTTCTCGCCTCAGAGGTTAATGCCATGTCGACTGACAAAGGTAAAGAACCAAAGCAGCTAGGAGGCAAGAAGAAAAAGAAAGGGAAAAAAAAGAAACAGGATGAGCCGTCTCTTGAAAAATCTTCTGCAAACCCTTCTGGGCAAAGGAAACCTCCTTTGGGGTGTCAGATATGCGACGAGGATCATTGGACGAGACATTGTCCACATAAAGCTAAAACTAAGAAATTCTTTAAGAATTCAAAAACTTCAGCAGTATTGACCGATCCATTTCCAAACCCAGAAACCAATCTGGTTGTTAGCGATAATGCTTCCCCATCCCAAGTGCTTATGTTTTCAATTTCGAAACAACAAAATGATGCTTTGATATTGACAAGGAATAAAGATTACGGGAATCCATAGCTGTCGAACAACAAGGCTACTAATCAACCTAGTAGTTCGACAACAACTTCGACCAAAGTTGTGCCACCCATCATTCCTGAGCTAATGATAAAGCTGCCAAAAGGAGTAGTACACAAATCGACATTTAATCCTCATGTTAGAGCAAAACAGAATTATAATATAGTAGAGGACCTGGCCCAATCGTTGTCCGCTATGTCGACACTTGAAGTACTACAAAGTTGCCCCTCCCAAAAGCAGGCTCTATTATCAGTAATAGGTGGGATTGACCCAGCGAATTCCAATCTTGTGGCATTTAATCATAAAGGATATGAGCCTTAGTTACCAGCTCAAATCGCTTTCCTCATTCAAGTGAAAGCCCTCAACAAAACTGTTCATCGAATGATTATTGATGAGGGGGCATCTACATGTATTATGTCAATGAGTTGCTGGAAACTTTAGGCTCGCCACCCTTGTCGCGATCGTCAACTATGTTAAAAGTAGATGGATGGACATACACTCTGTACGAGATTTTAAGTAACTTGCAAGTTGAACTAGGGGGAAAAACAGTAGAAATTGATGTTGAAGTTATCGATGGAAACCTCGATTACAACATCCTACTGGGAAGGCCCTGGATTTATGCTATGGCTACTGTTGTGTCAACATACTTCAGAAAGATTGCATTTCATTTCCAAGGAGGAATTACAATCTTCAACCAACAAACCTTTCTCCCCAACAGTTCACAAGTTACGGGAAGCATCCCGATGATCCACGGAAGCTATCAATTGCTTCAAAATATCGGAGTAGGCCTACTAAAAGACCCTACATTGATGGGTACTTTTGTCCTACTGCCTCTAAACAATCTGGGGAAAGTGGCCACGGTGGGAACCTGCAATATGGTATCTTCTATTCAGAAGAACTCCGAACACAATGTTAGCATGGATCATCACCAGGTATTGCCTCCAAGCCCAATAAAAATATTGTAGCAATCAATGTTCTTGGCATGGGTGGCAAACCTAAATCAACACTCATCGAGCGTTTGGGTAGATAGGTCTAAGGAATATCATACCTCTTAAGATCCTTGGTCACATGTACATTCTACAGACGAAGGAATTGTTCAGTCGATGATGACAGAGGGGGCGCCATGGGAAGATTACCACCACCATTCCCATCTTTCAGATTGCAACGAAGATTACTCCAGTGACCTTAATCATCCTTCAGTTTTTGATTTTCTATAAAATACTATAAATATGGTGGATTCCAAGTGAAATCTATCCAATATTGAAGAAAGTATCGCCATAAATATCTCGACCAAACCAGATGTTGTAGAGAATATTCATGTCGGCAAATTTTGTTATTCTTTAGAACAGGAAGTATATTATGCTCTCTTTTGCGAGTTCAAATATGTCCTTGCATGGTCATATGAAGAAATGCCAGGCATTGACTCGAGCATAGTTGAACATGAAATTAAGATGTATCTAGATGTCAAACCAGTACGAAAATGGTTTCGGCAGGTGCAGCCAAAGAAAGCCACCGCCATCAAGGTAGAAGTTGAAAAACTTCTCCATGCTGGTTTCATTTACCTAGTTCCTCTAACTGATTGGGTATCGAACATTGTTCCTGTAATGAAAAAGAAAGGAATGATTAGTGTTTGCATCGATTACAAGGATGTAAATCAAGTTTTTCCAAAGGACAACTACCCTATACCCTTCATCGAATAGATAATTGATGAATGCATCGAATGCGAAATCTTTTCATTTATGGATGGATTTTCCAGGTACAATCAAATAAATATCTGCCCACAGGACCAATCAAAGACTGCATTTATTTGTCCGTGGGGGATATTCGCATACCGCAAGCTACCTTTCAATTTAAAGAATGCAGGGGCAACCTTTCAGAGGGCAATAAATTATGCCTTCCATGACATCAATAACATTGTTCAACCATACCTCGATGATCTTCCAACTCATTCGTGAAAGCAGACCGATCATCCGCAGCATTTGCGAGCAATATTTCTACATTGCCGACACTACAAGATACGACTCAATCCGCAAAAGTGTGTGTTTTGTGTCAGTTCTGGTCGTTTACTTGGATTTGTAGTTTTAAAGGACGGGATTCGCCTCGACCCATGTAAGGTTCATGCAATCATCGATTTGCCTCCACCTCCAAATTTTCTTCAGATTCAAAAAATCCAAGGGAAAACAAACTTTCTGAGGAGGTTCATTCCAAATTATGCTGAACTTGCTAAAGGTTATACATGTCTGTTGAAACAAGAAGTACCCTTCAACTAGGATTAGGTTGCGCAAGATTCCTTTGATGCTCTAAAGGAATCCCTAATAAAAGCATCATTAATGTATGCTCCTAATTATCAAAAATACTTTAACCTGTATCTGGCTACAGCAAATATGACCATCGCAATGGTTTTAGTTCAAGAAGACAATGGAATAGAACATCCTGTCTATTATTTAAGTTGAAACTTAAATGATACAGAAAGCAAGTACTCCTATGTTGAAAAGCTGGCTCTCGCTGCTGTTCAAGCAGTACAGAGATTTCGACACTATGTCCTCTTTAAAAAAACTACCATTTTGTCAAATTGCAACCCCATGACTTACATCTTGTCGCAACAGTTTCTTAGGGGAAAATATTAGAAATGGATAGCAATCTTGCAAGAGTTTGATCTGGAATTCATAAAATTAAAATGAAAGAAAGCCCTAGTTTTCACGGAGTTACTATGTGACTTCCCATCGTCATCCAACAATTCAACATCCAAAGCAACAATCATGGATGAATCTTTGTTTCTGATATCTTCAAGCGATTTGTGGTATGGAGATATAATCATCTATCTCTAGACCCAAACATATAGGTCTAATACCTCTCGCTCAGAACAAAGATGTACTCGATACCAAGCAAAAGACTACATGATCATCGGTGATACACTTTACTATCGTGGTATCGATATAATTCTGCGAAGGTGCCTCACCCATGAGGAGGATGAAAAAATCCTGAATTATTGTCATTCAGGCGCATGTGGGGGGCATCAATCTAGTTATGCTACGGCACAAAAGATTTTATGAGCAGGATACTTCTAGCCAACAATGTTCAAGGATTGCATAACCGCAGTTAGAATTTGCCATGCTTGTCAAATATTCGACTGCAAAACCAGAATACCACCCACACCTCTGCACCCAGTAGTTGCTGTTGGGCCATTCGCCAAATGGGGCATAGATTTCGTGACATGTAACCCCACCTCGGCCGGGGGGCATGGGTATATCATAGTTGCAGTTGACTATTTTACGAAATGGGTCGAGGCAATGCCTACATTAAACAATAGTGGCGAAACGACTGCTCTTTTATTTTTCAATCATGTAGTCTCTAGATTCAGTGTTCCACAAGCTATAGTCACAAATCATGGATCACATTTCTGCAATCACATGATGGTTGAGTTGGCTACCAAATTAGGACTGTCCCACAACAGCTCTACTCCGTATTATCTGCAAGTTAACGGGCAAGTTGAGGCGATCAACAAAGTCCTGAAGCGCACGCTGAAAAAGATGATTGGAGTCCATAAACGGAGTTGGCACCTAATCCTATACTCAACATTGTGGGCATACCAGAAATTAATGAGAAATGCAATCGGGTTTACACCTTTCAGCTGGTGTATGGCCTGGAAGAAATCTTACCAGTTCAATGCAAAATTTCGTCCCTCAAGCTCGCAATCGATCTTCTCCCCGGAACTTCAGAAGAGGAGGCTCGTTTCTTGGAATTAATTCAACTGGATGAAACCCATCGTGACGCTACCTTGGCTAACGAAGCACATAAGAAATGAGTCAAGGCGTAGTTTGACAAGAATGTCAAACCCCATGTCTTCTCAGAAGGTGACCTAGTCTTACTTTACGACCAAGAATCTGATAAATTAGGAGCAGGTAAGTTCCGTTCTTTGTGGATGGGCCCGTATATTGTTAAGCATGTATTAGCAAAAGGAGCCTACGAGCTAGTAAATTATTATGGGATTCCACTGTCACAACCCTGAAATAGGTTGTACCTTAAGCGTTACTATGCTTGACTTAATGTAGTAACCTCTTCATATGCTTTTGTTACATTTTTGTTTTCGATAAGAGTGATCGTTTTGATTAGGTAATCCACTTTTTCATTTGTTGCAGATGTCAAACCTATTGGATTCATTTGTTGGATACGCTGATGGAGCGAGTCGTAGTTCGCGGAACCTATCTTCTGCAGCCTTGGCCATGTTTGATCCAACTGGCAAGTTAGTGAGTTTCAGAGGGGTATGTATTGGTCGATCGACGAACAACATCACTAAATACAACGTGTTGATAGAGATCCTCTCTGATGCCATCGCACATGGCATACGCCGACTTGCCGTCAGGCTAGACTCACAACTTGTCATTCTACAGCTTACTGACATCTATTATGTGCGAAATCCAACTATCTATTATATGTTCCTAAGGGTCAAGATTTTGGAAAGGCAGTTTGATTCTATTCAATATCAACACATTTCCAGAAACTTAAACACATTAATTGATTCATTAGCAAATTATGTGTTAGATAGACATTTGAAACATTTATAAAAGAAAAGCATTTCATCAATATTTTCATCAGGATCATATAACTTAACCAAAATAAAGCTTCGAAAATAAAAAATATATATAACTGTTTATATTTTGTACATAGTGTTCTGTGTCCAAGACAAAATTGGTCATATGACTCAAAAACTCAAAATGCTAGGGGGAACCCTAGTCTAATGGTGCTGGTGATAACAAGTCACCACCTGTGCAATCATGCATAAGAGCCTAGTCCATCGGCTCGACACGCCAGTAGTATGTCACTTTAACCTCAGAGGCAGCTCATCAGTCCTCACATCCGGAATACCAAGGGTGAGACCCTTGATCTAATCCCGAAACATTGCAAGAGTCTCAGCTACATCCATATTGTGAAGGACAACCCTCCCTATAGCCTCTCCTACTGGAACGACAGTTGTTGCTCTTAGGCGCACTGCTAGTCGCACTGGTCCGATATCTGCATGAGCACAGGAGTTTTGATTAGTCTTGATAAACTTTTAGAAAGCACAAGAACATTATAAAACCAATAAACAGAGATATGGTCAAATATTTTTACCTATGACACCCCACTACTCGCTAGCCGGCAACGCCAAATCTGGGTCACCTCGGAAATCCATCCCAACATACGAACATTTGACATAAACCATCTGTTGATGGTTAAACCACTTGAAGAAGGAATTAGAGAAGGAAACCTATGATTGACCAGCATGTTTGGTGATAAGGTCAACCCACCTCTGCACCGTGGCTCAGTCGATGGTGGCAGACTGAGTGAAATGTACTGTGGCTGCATCAGTAGGATCTTCTCCAAGGCAAAAGCGATTAGAATAGAACCATAGCCAAAGTTCTTGGATCTTCCATTTTTCACCTTGGTAAGCTGTTCTTTTATCACCGGAAGTACTGCATCACACCAGTTGAATACCTTTGGTTCGAGGCATTCCAAAGCATACTGCATATAGGACCTATTGGCCAAGTGAAGGGCCGCGCTACCAGCTAATCTAGCAAAGGTGAATAAAATAGTCATCAAGGACCAGTTAGTGACATCTTGGACATTGATATTGCCATCCCTGCTTGGCTGAGATCCTTATCTACAGTATCAGCGAATATAATCCCTCACGTATTTGCCCCCACGGGCAGAACCTGATAGTGAGAGAGGGGCACCACGCCTCAATAAACCGGTCAAGAAGTAGATGTCCTTAACAGTCAAGGGGATGGATTTTCCTCTAATCTAGAACACTTGGTTGGTAGGATCCCATGCATCAAGGAAATATTGCAACAAGTTGATTTGTTGCCTCATGCTAGATATGCAAAAGAACTTGAGCAAGCCACAGTTCCACAATGTAGTTACCGTACCCGGATCATGTAAGGCAACCATTTCCTCTTCTTCATGCTCACATTCACACCATGTAACAACCATTTTTCTCCAAAAAATCTCTGAAAAACAAACAAGAGAAGAATTAGGATCCTGATTTGGCAAAAAATAGGAAAAATTTCCATGAAAAATCAATGCAAAAGTTTTCCTCCTTGCGCCCATCGCACCCCAGCTGTGTACTGGGTGATATGCATACTGACTGGCCAATGTCCAGCCTAGTATGCATCGCACCTTTCGATGTATACTAGGTGTGATGGGGGCGGAACGAATTGTTTAAGCCCCAGAGGCTCAGAAAAGCTGGAAAACATGCTCAGAATTCAGAAAGGAAAAAATGCAATTGAAGAGCTCAATTTTAGCTCCTACTTGGTCGAGACGGCGCCAAAAATCGTCCACGGAATCTCTTGGAATCAATTGATGAAAATCAAGGGGGAAAACACCTCCAGAGCTCCAACAATCCCAAATTCAAATGAAATGGTAAAATGAAGGGTAAAAACTACTTTTAAGTCACTTTTCACATAATTCAAGTAGGGTATTAATGTTTAACTCAATTTTCAAGCATGTATTTTCATTTCTAATCAGTTTGATGGAGCAATTGAATAGGTAGTACAACCATCAAAAGAACATAGTGTTAATGGTGAATTGAATATCAATGACCATTATCACGAGGAGTTTTACGCGAAGTTCAAGCTCGTTAAAAAATAAACCTAGCAATGAGCATACGTTCCACCAGAGTTTAAGCTCATTAAAAAATAAACCCACCTTCATTAAATAGCCATTGCGATTGCATTATCATCAGCTTTTGAGCCTTGGTCGTGTCCTTACCATCACCTCCACTCTTTTTTAGCCGATCATACACCTCCATTTGATTATTTTCCCCTTTGAGGAACAATTGCAACGAGTGATTCTGTTAGCCATCTTCTTTACACTGCCATGATTGAAAAGTTCCAAACCTTACCTGGAACCAGCTGCTATCCAAAATCATCACTTGTTCCTCAAAAAATGAGTCTTCTTTAAGCTCTTTTCATCTAACTCATAAAATATGAAAAGATTGCTGAGCAATTGGCCTCTCCAACTCATTAAAGCGATCAAAAGTGCTATCCCTCCTCTAGATTTTAATATTTTTGGACCTGAGGGATCATTACACAAAAAGATCGAGTGCTTTTCTTGTTCGGCTCATTAAAACTATTGAAAAGTTATCCATTCCTTATTATTTTACACTTTTTCAGACTTAAGGGATTACATTATAAAAGGAATACTTGATTTTCCTTTCCATCCCTTTTTAGACTCTCTAAAATTGAAAAAGGACCAAGTTATATTTGTCGTTAAACTCATTAAAACCAATAGCGACAAACTTGTCCATGCAGACAAGAACGAGTTTCACTGTCGCTAGGCTCATTAAAACATAGTGATGGGTTTTCCCAAAGGGCAAATTATAGAACAAGCATATGTTATCCTCCTCAAGCTTGACAAAAATAGAGAGGTACTAGTCAGAAATGACTAGGGAAAAATTGGGAAGAAAACTTGAAGAAACTTTATTGGTATCAAGTTGCTCTTGAACATGACACTTTCACTCCATCACCAGATTGAGTCGAGTTGGGTTATTCCATTCACCAGTCATATCACCATTGGTCCACCGTACCATCCATTTTTCGGGTTAACGCTACCAATCCATTTCAATGTCGCTGATATGTTCAAGATAAGTCGCTCAGAGAATTCACCAACCCAACTTGTGTCTCATCCACTGCAATACCTTCACCCTTCATTCTTTCATGACTGCCACCCTGAACCGTGTATCATCAGATCATTTTCACCTCCACAAAATCATTTGGTCCATTCCGTGTCGTAGATGTGGGATTCATTAAGGCCCTCCTACGACGGGTCACTTCTTGTCGACATCAGCTCATTATCCAAGAAGTTGACTTAGGAACAACCCTTTTAGTACTTTGAAGCTTGCATGCCTCAATGGAAAGTTTCTCACTTCTAGCGATAGGTTTACATCAATGGCATTTGACCGAAATAATTTGTGTGGTGTTTGACGCCAAGTCCCATTTTCACACCACGTGAATTGTACTGCCATGCCTTGAGGGTCATCATCATTATCAGTGATTCCTCTCACGCCTGTTAACAACTTACATTATTGGCTGGTAATCAGGCGATGTCTTTCCATGTTCGACTTCAGAACATCTTTTCACATGGATCAACTTGTACTTCTGGTGAAGATTGAACAAGTTTGAAGACCCCAGATCTAGTTTCATCCATCTGGGCTGTGGTATATTCAGGAAAATAAAGACATCAAATGTACATCATAGCTGCACAAATAATCATCCAAGCCAAAGGATTATGGCTCTACCAAAATCATCAATCTGCCATATAGACGGTTGTCTATCTTGTGTACATGAAAATGAATTTATAAAGTTGAGCATGGGAATGCCCGCCTCAGCTAGATCATGAAAATATTATGAAGATAATGTATTATATTGTATCTTATTATAGGTCACCTTCCAGTTCGAAAAACCTTGGATCCTCGTGATAAAGCATTTCACCCGACATCAAAAGATTTACAACCTCATGCTTTAGGGGGCAAATGTTATAGACATATTTGGGCACTGCAACCCCAATCTTATATGTCCATAAACCAAGGGCTTCTAAGTCCCTAAAAGTGGTGTTTCATACCCTAAAGGAATAAGGTCAGCTAATTACATCATCTCCCAGAAGTTCTCTAATGAGCCCCAAAAATAGATAATTATATGGGCTCATTCCATCTCCTAATTCGACTTAATCCACCATTCTCATTTGTTTATTGCATGTTTTTTATTATATTTATGCTAATAGAGTGAATTGGGTTAGTTATTATGCCAACAAGTCTAATGTGTGCTTTGTGTAGTGTTTTTGTCAATTTTGAGACAAAATCAAAGGTTTTAATGAGCACTTGGCAGCCAAATTGGTGGAAGAACAAGGGAGAGGATTTTTAGGAAGGTGTCCCCTTCATTTATGGGCCCTTACCTTGAATTATCCACCATAATCTTGGAGTTCAAGGGCCACCAAATCGATTATCACAAGGGCAGCCAAGCAAGTCAAGTAGGACTATTGTTAACTGCAAGTTTTGGGCAGCCGAGTCCCTAAAGTTTAGGAGGATTTTTGGGGTCCTTAATTTGTATAAATAAGAGGGCTTAGGGCCTCATTCCAGGGAGTCACTTTGTAGGCAGAATTTAGCTAGTTTTTAGTCATTTTTTAGGCAGTAGTTTAGCTCTCCATTTCAGCGCATTTTCAAGTTTTCCTTGTGGATAGTTTTTGGAATGTAACTATTCTTTTGATCAATAAAGATGAATCCAGCTTTGCACCAGCTCTAATCTCTCTTAGGAGGCTGTAGCTCTTCGGGTTGGGCCCATCTCAAGTGCCCAATACCTCCTTTGTTTACTTTCATGTGTCTTTGCTGCATTCTTAGAATAAAATCTATTATTTAGATTTAAATATTGTTTTGTTATTTAGGTTTCTTTTGATGGTTAAAGTAGCTTTTCATGTTTAGATTTACTTTATAGGTTAATAACAGGGAAGATCTTTACAAAAAGGGCCTCAAGCACCTCTGATCTCACCTCTCCCTCAATGGGACGTGAGTTGGGACAAAGGTGACATTGTTGCCAACAAAAACGTTATTTTGCTTTGTCATGCAATCCTTAGTGTTGGAATTCTCATTTGCGGACGCTGATATTAGTTTTTTTTAGTTTATGATTGCTTAGTTGCATAGTTATCTCATGTATTTCATTACAAATAAACTTATGTTCATTTCCTTTTGTTGTTACTTAGGTCAAATTAGAGTGAAGTAACTAGGTCATAGGTTTTCTAAGTGTTTGTTTGTTCAGTTTGAAAAATAACTTGCAGAGCACCTATCATACTTCTCCATCTGCCCATACTCCATCCAACCTACTTGCTTCATCCTCCATTTCAAATCCTTGCCTTACTTTTGCCACGTTCCCTCACATTGACCTACTTTCCATATTATTGTGTAGCATTGCCTTATCTCTCCTTGAACAAATCCAAGTGTCCTTATCACTCCTCAGCTCCATCCACCAAGGCCTAGACCTCCTCACACCATTATCTCACCTCCATACCCACTCCTTCATCTTTATCCCTCCATCCATCCTCAAAAATCCCTTTTGTGAACATCTTGTAGAAATTCGAGAACATTGTGTAGAAACCCTACAGACTTCCTGTATAAGCTCACGAAAGTGGTCACTTGATCGCCAAACTTTGTGAAACTCTTTAGAAGGGTGATAGGGACCCCTTAGGCCCTCTTTGAACCTTCCCAACCTCCTGCAAGCATTTTCTCTCACCGATCCACCTCTACACAGTCAAAAACAGTGAAAGCACATGCATGATAATTCTGACAACTTATTCAAAAATAAAAAATAAAAGATGTTTTCTTCAGATAGTGATAACTTAGACACATGCATTTTACCTTCCTAGAAGTCAATGGCATCTCTTTCAGTAGCTTGCATCCTCTTTTTCACATCAGTAGGGCTAGCTGGTAAAATTAGGGTTTGCTAGGCTTTGCATTTCCTTTCAGCTTTTTAGTTTCTTTTTGCAAGTAGATTAGCTTCCTTTGAGTTAGCTTCCATCCATCAGTTAAAAGGCTTCTTCTCAGAGCCATAGAAGTTGGCTTAAGCCCCTAGTGGACTTGTGCCAGCTGACCAAGTGACAGCTGCGGCAAGAGCTAGTACTTGTGCATACAACACCTTCGCTTCCAAGTTTGTTACGAACTACTGGGTTGATAAAATTAAAGAAGGGAGTCCTAGGAGTTGCAGCATTATTGCTGCAATACTGGGGCCCACCATTCTCCCTAGAAAACTACTCAGAACTGGTCAAAACTGGACCATACAGGCTGCTCAGTGCTAAGGGTGCGGTGCATCTCACCTATCACATGCAAAAAGTGCGATGCATACTGAAAAACCTTCTGTGGGGTGCGATGAGCGAGAGCATACAAATGGCAGAAGCAGTTGGCTAGGTGGAAACCCAAAGAATCTTATAGAAACTGCCCATTTGATGCTTGCCTCTCTGAATTCACCTAGGGATGCGTAAGAGATCATGAATATCCAAGTGGAACCAAGAACTATCAGAGAGAGGACACTAATCAAAATCCTAGAAGCTGACTCACCCACCTACAAACATCTATATATGGATCCCTCATCCCAAAGATCCAAAGGCTGGAATCTTGTATTTTGTAAGGAAGTGTTGTTGGTTTCTTTGGGGAACATCATAGTGTTGGGTGATCTAGCTTTTCATGAGGTGAAGAAGGGCTTTCATGCTGGGAGGATGGCACTGGGTCAAATCAATGGGTTGTAATCCTCTCTTCTACTCTTTCTATCAATAGCTCTATTTGATTTTTCCTCCATATTATTGTATGTCTGAGTAGATATATGCATTTGTATGGTCAATATCTATCTGATCCTATATTGTTTATGATTGTAGATCTCTATGCTTTGATGGTATTATGCTATTTTGACTCTAAAAGTGTTCTTTGAAGCAGGAAAAGTGAGGAAAGAGTAGCAAAGATCTATCAAAGGGGAGAGGAAGCAAGCAAGGAGCCAAGCGAAAGACTGAGGTTGGTACTCTCTGCTTCTCTCTCATCTACTTCTCATAAAGGAAAACACAAGTGACTTTAGTTTGTTTGTTTCTAAGATAGCTACCCATCTTAGTTGGACCAACAGCTCTGAATGGACACTAGTTTTCTCGATAATAGATGGCCAATATGCCATGACCTCCTACACATCAGTCTCCATCACCAAGTATGGAAAATCATGCCACTTATATGTTAGATCCTTTCGTGCCTGGATATACCCATATGAAAGTCAGTATTGAAGGTTGCTTAGGCTGATAGCTGTGTGTACAAGGTTGGAGACAACCTTGGATGTTGGTTAATCTCCATTCAGAGATTTGTTTCCATCAAGAGCCAAAATATTTTTGTCTTTGTGATCTGCACGGAGTCCTTGGTAGCCCATAGGGAGGCGAACTGCATTGCCTTCAGTAATCCTTCTTCAAGTGGAGGAAACTAGTTGTCCTCTAGCAGTTCCCATGCAACCAACACAATAGACAGTAGTAACCAAGCGTAATGAAACAACTTGTTTTCATCCTCGGCCTCGCAGCAGTTTGCCAGGAACTCCTAATAGAGATACCTAGACCAGTTGGCACTATGAATCCAGGGACACTATGGGCACCATAACTTCATCCGCACGGCACTTTCTCATCACCTTTCCTACCAATATCTGTGTGGCCAATTCAAATGTGGGGTTTGAAATAGATAAGATAGAGTACCTGCACGACTTATTTATAAGTTCATAATCCTTATTCATTCGCTTTGCAAGCTCCTTCTCCCCCATCTTTCCACCAGACTCCCTGGTCGGGTTATTACTTCCCACTGTTATCAACTACTACTACTACTACTACTACTACCACCACTGTCAACTCATCTTTCCACTACCACCTCTACTACTATGCCACTGTTACACTACTACCCACTACTGCCATTGTTGCTGCTACTACTGCTACTCTATGACAAGTATCACAGTCATGTAAATACCAAAATTATTTCTATCATCAAGAGGATGTCATTACTATCATCATCAAACATTATTTTTTTTGTCATTAAGGTCACTATTGTTGTCATTTGTCATCAAGAGGAAGTCATTAGTTTCATGAAGTTAATACAGACACAGCACCACTCTCAAAGAAATACTATCACAAACTTCATTGTAAAGGAGTCACTGTTAACAAATTTCACTATCATGTCAGGTCACTCTCAACCCTACCATCACTGCACACATCATTAGGTCACAATCGTAGCAGTTCATAAGAATCACTACCATACAAGGATACATCACTATTAAGATCACTATTAGTCATCACAAGGTCACTATAGTATTCAAGTTATTGCCACAATAAATGCTACTGATATATAGAATAGTATCACACATCACTGCGAAAGTTGTTTCACTCAAGATACTCTTAGTTGCTTACACACATGAGTTTCATAGTCAATTTTTTATAATATAAACCCTATTAATCATGGGATTCTACTCAATACTTCTACAAAAACAATAGTCAGTGACCACATTCAATAAAATAATGACACAATTTTATTCTCTCAAGACTCACCTGCACATCATCATGTGTCATGATAAAGCCTTTCCATATTTCCGACATATGCTCAAAAAATCACTACTGCATATAAATCAAAGATACACCACATTATGACTCATAGTGTCTTCAAGTATGATCAACTATGTATTTTAAACAACTTTTTCATAACAATAGGCTTTTAGCACTCCTCATGAACACTTTCAGAGATATGTGGACTTTCAGGGCTTCTTGTCTTATGCCAAACAACACTATTATTTTTCTTTATAATAGGGTCATTATACATATAAATGTATATTGTTCTCAAGGTGTAATTGAAATATATACCCTGTACCAAACTTGTCCACTTCAAGGATAGGCTTCTGATAAGGCTGGCCTTAAATGTTTTGATAGGGATGCTGGCACATATATATGTATATATATTTTACTTATAAACCACTATAGAAGGAGGGCTCCGCTAAAAAATAACACTCTATCTAGTGATGGTGTTCATCAACGTTAAGACTTATTCTTAAAAGATACCTCATAATTTCTTTTTAAGAAGGCCAAAAATTCTAGATCTAAAAATGCATTAAAGGGTGTTCTAGATTGTGCTATGAACCAATCACTAACAAATAATTGAAACCATTTCCAAAGGACAACCTAGCATTGTGCAAGAAGAGCTTAAAATTCTTTGTGGGATTGGGTTTTAAGTAGCTAGTATTAGAAATGCCATAAATGTACCAGGTCTTCGTATATGCGTCAAATTGTGTTGCAGAGAAATAATTTACAAATGGATGTGGTAGTTGGAACTTCCATAGCAGGAATGAAAAAATTCCTTATGCTTCAAGGTTTAATCGTGAATATAGTGAAATCCTTCCAATTGAATCAAATAACTTTAGTAGGATACCAAAATATTAAAGGCAAAAAAAACAACTGTTGGAGAGATCCAACCCAACAACTCCCTTAGGCATTTTCAATTCTCAATATCAACAAAATATGTACATTAGAATAATGTAGATATCTTTAATGAGTTCCTTGTCATTCAAAAAGGTTCATGCTTTGCAAATCCCTTCAATATCATAACCCTAACTTCTATTCCATAAATCAAGATGTGTAGAAAGAAATACTACTTCAATCACTATTTTCAAGGCCAATCAAAGTACAATGTCAACGAGTAATTGAGCCTGCTTTTGATCTGTTGTTGGTTCTATAGAAACCACAGAGATAGTGAACACCTGCAATTATATTAGAAACACCCAATGAAACCCTAAAATAAAAAATAAGTGCAACCTTGTATCAAAATTAGAAATACCACCTACAAACAAGATGTGTAAACTTCAAAAGCAACACACATCCAAACGAAATCCTAATCCCAAGATTAAAAAAAAAACATGACCCTTTAAAACCCTTGATATTCTTCAAGAATAGTCATCTGAAACCTCAAAAAAATGACCTATGCTCAAATTATCTTGGCCACAGAGGTAATAGATAGAGTGAGTTACATGAATGCTCCATACTTTCCATGCCCAAGTGATATAACTTTATATAGATTTTGAAGTGTCCTTAGTGTAGGAAGTTGTCTCAACCTTTGGAGTTAAAAGTTAATATTTGAATTTTTAATTAATTTTAATTTTGAGGAAAAACGCCTCACACTTTTTATAATTTTGATGCCCTCCACGCCTTATGCTTAAAACATTATGAAATTCCTTTAATCATAAAATAATTCCTTTTAATAATTATTCCTTCAGTGAAAGTGATATTATTCTAATCCCATGAACCAATGATGCATTTCCATGTCATCGCAATGTGGGATTTTCTACCATAATTAGGGTGCTCCAACTTTTACCATGCATATCTCTCAAACCGTGAAGACCTACAAGATTCTCCACACATCAAAAAAATCAAAATGATGAGGAGAATCTGATGGCAAGTGTCTCCAAGATGAATTTTTAGATCTGCATCCACAAAAAGATCAACACGTGTGGAGTATGATCATTGTCCAAGGAAACCAAACCCTAGACCTAGCGTTTCATCACTGCATCATCAAGTTAAATAATCCTGAACATCAAGATACATCATCTCGCAAACATTGGCACATCAATGACCTCCAACCAACCTCATCTTCAATGACAATATTTGCATTCGCTCTACATCCTGCACATGCCTGCACCTACTTTGATAGCAATGATAACATACTCAACAATGTCCCCCTTGTTCATTGATGTCAACACATTCATCATCCCTTGGCATGCTACATAATATTCCCTTGACTTCCTTCTTCTTCTCTTCCTTTCCTTCCAAGATTCTCTCCCCCTTTGAAATCAATGGAAAAGGGTCACTGAATCATCAATGATATATCTACCCTTGAAAATAATCTTACTTGTTGCATCATCTCAATAGGCTCCCCATGTTAATGTGCTTTCCTGTTGCATCATCTCTTAATTACATGCTCCCCTTGAACAATATGATCTCCAACAAACTCCCCTTGTCTCTGTGCACCTACCAATTGTGTGAGAGTTCATCGTGAAACCTATTTTCTTTGCCAGATCCTGGTGGTATTATCTTCCTTCGTAGTGAATGTCCTTCCTTCCTCTTTCTATTGGGCCCACTTCAAGCTTCTCTTATAGTCTCGTGCAAAATTTCGAAAGTTATGACATAGGTAACACTCATATTCCAGTCTAAACAATGGAGCAAAGGTGTTGCAACTTCTACTGGCATAGGCATATGGGACTCTTTCTTGTCTTCCATAAAATCTAATTCTAGGGCTTTGATAAAACCCTCTATCAATACTCCTGCTATAGTCCCCGCATTCTCTAGATCTATGTCCATAGTTAGAACATGCATAGCAATAACCATGAAATGTACCTACATGCCTGGTTGTATAGGTTGATGATCTCCTAAAGTTGTCTCACACTTGAGAATATACGAGGCCTTGTTCTTCTACACCTTTCAATACTCTTCTAGGATTTGGAATCTTGAATGCATCATATTGACTTCATGAGATATTATTATTCCAACATATGGAGTTCGTTGACATGTGCAAAACTTTGACTTTTGGATTTTCTTCATTTTTGTCATGAAAATTATTTTCTTGTTTGACATGAGGCTTATTTTCTTCATGTGACTTCTCTTGATCTTTGGTATGATGCTTTTCTCTATTTCATAGTTTTCATCCTTATAGCATGAGGACTCACCAACATATCCAATGCATGTCTTGATAAGTGGTGATATTCGACAATTGAGAATGTCATCCAAGATCTATCAGCTCCTCAATTTCTCACTCAACTTGTCCACTTCTATTCTCAATATGACAATTTCATGTTCATGTTTCATGAAATATTCTCCCTTTTGCTTCATTCGACTTCTTAATACTTCCTCAATCCTTCTCGATTATTCAAATTCCTTCTTCAAGGAGGTGAATACCAAAGTACTATTATCATCATCAAGATCATTGTTATTGTCATCAAGGTCACTACTGTTGTCATCTATTGTTACACAAAATTTTGTCACTATCCCTATACTCCCTATTCCTTGATCCTGGAGGACCTCTACAGTGAACCCTACATGCTTTCCCTTCATGAAGAAACCCCCCATTATGTCCTCCTTCATGAGCAAATCAATTCCCTTTTGCACCATTTTCCTTGAAACTTTTGTTTTACCCAGTTTACAAGGCACACGCTAATGGCCCTTGTCTTGTTTGCACCAATGTACAAAGATTAGTATTGTCCCTAGCACCGACCAGAGTGACTGAGCTATGTTCTAGTCACACTAGTCTTGTTATGGAAATATTTTTAAATTAAGAGTCGAAGCTTCCAGCTCTAGAAGCTTCATAATAGAAGTATGGTAAATGGTTTGGTCGTATGGGGTCGAGGTTGTCAGTTTGGGCTCCTTTCCCCTATAATGATGGAACTACCTCAAGGTATAAGACCTTCTCCCATGAGAAGAGGATCCATCTCCCATCCATTCATCCTATATAAACCTCCCTTTTTCCCAAGCACAAGCTAGTGTTAGTGTTAGTGTTGAAGTGTTAATGTTGGTGTGCTAGTGCTATTTTGGTTTGGAGTAAACAACAAGCTATTCATACTTGTATCTCTCTAGTTGTGTGAGGGAGTAGTGTGATTTGGTTTGGAGTGAAGCATAAAGAGAAGATTCTTAAAAATATTGTTGATTGTGGCCATCATGGAATGCTAGTAGAAGTGTGTGGGAACCTAGTCTTATTAGAGGAGAACCACAATGTCAAGACAATGGTTGTAATCTCTTCTTGATTCAATATATATGCAACTATAGATTGATTTCCTACATGATTTGTCATCTTACACATTCATGGCTTAATGTTTCTTGACTTGTTAAGTAGGTTGAATTACAATTTGTCTATTATCACGGTTGTTCTTTGTTGTTTACTTGTTTTAGGTGCTTGAAGAAGGAAGTGAGAGATAGCTGGAGCAAGAAAGCAAGGACATCATCAAACAGGATAAGCATACTAAGAGGCAGGCCCTCTTAATTGGTTCTAACCTAAGGAAATGCTCTATATAATATATTAGTTGTGGCTAGACCCATTATTAGGCTAGAGGAATTTGTTTTTGTCCACACTTATAATTTTACTTCACCACAAATTGGCAACCATACTAGGGAACTAAGTCTTTTGTTGGTCTTGGATTTCATGATTTCGTCTGAACTTTTCTAGTTCCACTTTTTCCCTTTGGTTTTGTTTCTTTTCCTTTGATTACTATTCTAAGTTTGAAATTCATAGTAGTAGATCTGATCCCAGCTTCAATTTTTTTTCTTGGTTCCCTCGATCAATGTACTTAATCCACTGTTAGTCACATAAATCAGTGCGATATGATGAGAAAAAGTCACACTGACCAGCCTCTAGCGCTTGTATTCAATTAGGAAGTCGCACTGATGTCTGTAACTGAAGATTAGGGTTTGTCCCCAAATCTTGTCCAATGTGTTTTTCTCTCATGATTTTGACCCTATAAGCCTTTTAGACTGTCTTCTCCCTGACTAGAGAGCTTCATTTAGCTTGATGTGTGTGCTTGTTTGGTTTAGCCCACCCTCTGATGTTTTAAGTCTGGCCCTGTGTGAAGTTATTTTTTATTTTTATTTTTTCTTTGAATCCCTCGATTAGTGCTATTTTTGGCCAAACAGTCACGTCGATCAGGCCTATCAGCACTACTTTTATCTTGAAAGTCATGCCAATCAGCGATAATTTTGGCCCAAAAGTCACTCTGGTCTCTGAGTTAAGAAAAAACTAGAATTTCTCCCATTCTAGTGCTAGTGTGTCTTGACCCTCAGACTCTCTCCTTCCTCCTAGAAGTGACTTGATGGTTTTTTTGCTTCATTTTCAATTGAATGAGTGAAAGATTCTCATTTGTTCTCTTATTTCGAGTATCTCTTTTCTCATTCCGAGCATAGATTACATTGCTTGGTTTGTCAATTGAAGCTTTTATGTGTTTGGTTTGATCGATTCAGGGAAGACTTTTCTTTTAGTTTCATTTATCATGCTTTGGATTTGATTTGATTGATGCTTGTTTGTCCCTGCTTTTCCTGCATAGTTGTTTGTTGCTTATGAGATGAGCATTTTGGGAGGAATTCTTCACCCACACAGATGTTTCTCTGGAAGCCCATGAGTTGTTTATAGAAAGGATGACTGCCACCAACCCCACCAAAGCCTTGCGTTCAGAAGAAACCCTATCTGGTGCCCTAGGACCTGAAGTATCCAATGTTGAAGCTATTCCTGCGGTGACCAGGACGCCGAGTTCACTAAGGCCAAAACAATCCATGGCAAAAGAAAAGAAACCTACAGCAAAGGAGATATAGAAAAAAATGGTGTATATATGTGCTTCCTCGATGAAGCATACTGTGACACCGGCCCAGAAGAAAGATAAACATCCAGCAAAGGATAAGCAGAAGGTTGTAGACCTGGAGGTGAAAGAAGGCTAGGGAACGAAGCATATTGACGCTGAAGGCATTAAACCTATCCCAAAGCTACCTGGGTATATCCCTCCAAGAAAGGGGAAGGCAAAGATCACTAAAGACCTGGACTCAGACAAATTCACCATCTCCATGGCCCTACTACCTGAGTATGTGCCTTTTGAAGGTCCGAGGCTTGCGCGAGTCCCATTATTTAAGATGGAGGATTGGGACATCATGGATCATGCTAAGTTCCCACACTTAGCAACAGACAAGTAAATGAAGAGAGTTTACTATGAAGAAACGGGTGTGACAGTGCTGGAAACAGAGGAATGGATCCGTGTGTTGACAAATCAGGATTGCTCAACTTGCTATGGGTGCCACATTATCTCCGCACCCCCATTAACACAATTTTCATCCTCTGATTGCTCACTTTGGTGCTTGATGGGTGTTTATGGCTAGGAGGGCCTATACCCATCATAGATATGCTCATTCACAGAATTACACAACTTCCCTATGAAGGTTTGAGTAGTAGTAGTAGTAAAAGACAGTGGTAGTACAGTAGCAGCAGAAGAAGTGGTGGAGCATAGCAGCTGAGGTAGTAGATTGATCTAATTGGGCCATTATTCCTAGTATGGAAGCCCAAAATCATTTAGGGAGAATTTTCTTCCTTCCATATTGTTGGTAAAACCCTTGGGGAGTCTTTTACTTCCTTCCATATGTATCTGATAAATTTGTATTTGCATCATACATAACAAATTACTTTGTTGAGACAATATATCTTGTGTATTGTCATTGAAGTTATGTTTTTTTGTTAATTCTTTGAACATTTAAATATTAAATAACCAACTGTGGAAATTAAAGGAACTGTTGTTTCACCCCCCTCTCAATATTTGCAACAAAAAATTTCAAAGAAGAATAAAAACAAAATTGTCGATAGTAGAAATAAAGACATGTCAAAAATCCAATGCTTTGGTTGTCATGAATATGGGATTACAAGGTAGATTGTCCTAAGAACCCTAAGAACAACAAAAGGAAGGAAATTTTAATGGTTGAATATGAGGAAGCTCCAAAGAAATAGAAGGAATATACCAAA
Source organism: Pinus taeda (assembly GCA_000404065.3). Lineage (NCBI taxonomy): Eukaryota > Viridiplantae > Streptophyta > Pinopsida > Pinales > Pinaceae > Pinus > Pinus taeda. The sequence continues at coordinate 65,463 of APFE031089718.1, read as the reverse complement.
GATCTCTACTATTAAAAGATCATGAGGATTATGACTAGTGTGACATGCATTAATCCTTACACCATGTTTGAACTTTGAAGTTTGATTTTTCATAGAATATAGTCAACATAATCATAAAGGCTAGTACATGTGGATTTTCAAATATAAGTTTCTTTAGAAAGAAACTCCCATCGTAGCATCATTGAAAAGAATACTAGCAAAAGTATAGAAACCAACTACATGATAGAAGCCCTTGAAGAGAACTTGGTTGATGATAATGGTTATTTAGATATTAACAACATATTTTGGAGTTGGAATGTATAAGTTTGGAATAAAGGAGAAGGAAATATTTCGTATCCCAATGCATCTCATCATAGGAGGAGAACACATGATCTGGCAACAACCTATAGAAGCAAAATCCAAGGGAGGAAAGGACTAGTTTCTTTGTATCTTTCTGTGTTTCATTTGGGTCAAGTTAGGCAGTTTGAAAGTTGAGTTGAAGGAGGTGTTCTAAACATAATTCTTTGGCAAAATCTCTATGTTTTAGGATAGAATTTCCTCTGTAATATGGAGTAGGGTCAATTCCCATGTAGAATCTTGGACAAAGGTTTATTACACCTGTTCTAAAATTGTGAAAAGGGACTGAGTTACCAAATAGAACAATGAAGAGGAAAGGGAACTGTTAGTTGAAATTTGTGTAGACATTTTTGGAGCTAGTAATTCTATGAACTAGTCACAGATATCCTTGTGTGTTGAGGAAGGTTCGAGTCTTTGTTTAAGGTAGTAAAAATATGGTTTCATTACTTAAGGACAATGCAGGTCTAAAAGGTCTATAGTGAAGAAACATCACAAATGTTTGAGGAGTTTCAAAGGTCGAGAAACAAGGATGGAGTATTGTTGCACATGTGCCTAAATAAGGCTAAGAAACCTCAACGATATGTTATAGGACTCTAATAGAGAAGGGTAAAATTGATTGTTGTTTGAGATGTTTGAACAAAATTTGGAATTGTTTGAGTATAGTATTGTGGACTGATAGAAATGCTTGTAGATGCCCTGATACAATGAACAACATGAAAAATTTCCATAATGGTTGGGGAGATCTATGAAGCCTTAAAGGATGTAATATTTCAAGAAACAAAGGAGAATTCAAGAGGGATAGAGGGTAAGCCCTAATTCTATGATTAATAGTAGGTTGGATTAGTTATAAGAGGGCAACCTGGTGAGTCCTAAGACTAGTTTCTGTTAGAGCAGTAGAGAGGCAAACGTTTGTGTTTGTGTATCTAGATGTGAAGCTACAATACATCTCCATGAAAGAATAAGTAGCTCAAGTAAGGGAAGTATGAGCGCTTCTAACACAAGCTTAGGCATGTTAATATATCATCCCTATTTAAGAGCGAGTGAGGATGTATTTATCCTCCCATATTGAGAGGGAGTGATGTTGGACACATCATTTTACTCCTATCATGTACTATGAAATATTAGGATTAACACCTAAGTCAAGTACTGGGACATGGATAAGGTGGTTGGTGGATTGGATAAGTATCTTGGACACACATTCTTGATTCATGTACTATGATGGTTTACAATTAATATCCTAAGTCAATTACATGGACTTGGATATATAATGGTCTGGTGGACAGACATTTCCTTGAGGGAAATGATCTAGTGGAGGACATAATATAGTAATCCTAGGTGGATTATGTGCCTTATAGAGTCGGTGTAGCGTCATAGGGAATGCCTCCCAACATTATGGTCTTATCTTGTGGAGAGATAAAGCATACTTGTCAAGGCCTTATTATTGTGAAAATGTTAGTTATGATGATACTATCATCATTGATGCTTATCAATCTGGATCCTTTATTATGTGAATATTGCAACTTGAGATTGTCATGTTGAGTCATTATGAATACCTCCCTAGTTAAGGGGGACAGTTGAAAATGTAACAAATGTACCATTAAAGTATTATTATATTCATTATTATATTTCATTTATTGGTCAAAACATGTTCTTCATGCTTATTAGAGCCAAAAAGAAAATGTACTTGAGTCATGTCCCATTTGGACATTTGTAAGAAAAATATTTTGAATTTTCTATTGATTCAAAGCCCACCAAAATAGTCAAATTTGGCCCTCCTTAGGATAAGTCATCCTAGACCTCCAAGAGCCACCTATTCTACCTCCTAGACAACTATATATAAGAAGCTAGTTCAACCTATTTGAATATCATCCATTTCACCATCAAGATACTTTTGAAATCAACAAGATATAAGCGTCAAAAGAAAGAGAAAAAGGACAAATCCAAAAGCAAGAGAAATCTCAAGTTGATAAAAAATTTGACCAAGGAGAATCCCACACATGTGATCTGAAATTCTTTTCACAGGGCCAAAAAATTTTGAGGTTGCCAAAGGGATGAATTTTGGCCTACTACCACAAGTTTGTAATTTCAATTCATTGACTAGGTTTAGATCATTTGACTAATATTGAATTTGACTAAAGTGGACTAGATTTGGAAGAGACTTGAAGGAGGGTTGGAATTGACATTTTGGTGGTATTTTTGTGTCTTGGTATTGGTATTTGAAGTATCATTTTGATCTGATTCTATAAGAGAAGGATTAGTTGGATTTTCACCCTTTGGAGGGTTTTCCGTGTCTTGGAACCTATTTTTTTGTCTCTTGTTTCTTTGTGATCTTTATATTTTCTTGGAATACTGAATATTATATAATTCATTGATGATGAGGACATAATAAGTAACGATAAGAAGATTAAACATTCACAAGTAATTATCAAGATAAAGGAATCAAGTTCAATGTACACTCTACTTGGTTTTCTCAATATGACTTGAGGTATAGTTTCTTCCTTCTCTTCCTTGGGAATCTCTATTGGAGGAGGTGGATGGACATTTGGGAGGAAGTTCTTCGACCTAATATTGATTTATCGGATTTCTACAACATTAATTTGGTAAGTGGTTTCCCCATTATAGAATGGTTAAGCCTACATATTGTTGTGATTTAGATTTGGTTGGGAACACATTTGTGTTTGCTTTGGAGGAATGTTTTGGGGTGCTTAATATTGTTGAGAAGGATGCATTAGGGAAAGTAGTTTGGCCACTTGAGGCCTCCATCCTAGTGAGGGATGATGTCACTGAGGATATTGAGTAGGGTATGGATGAATGACAGGAGTAATATTTTGATGAGGATATGGCCATGGAGTGGGAATAGGACAGGGCCAAGGGTTAGGAGGATACCAAGGTTGAAGGGTTAGGAGGATACCAAGGTTGATAATGAGCATTGAAATTTTCATTGAAAATATATGGGAATTTTATAACTTGTTGAAATTGTCGAGGAGCTTGTGGACTGTTTTGGTTAACAAATAATAGTTTCTCCATGCTCCCTTCTTCTCCTTGGAATATAGATTTCAAGCTTGGAAAATATGGACACTTATCAGTGGAATGATTTTATTCACATACATAACATATTTCTATGACATTTAAATGGAATTCATTCCTAGGATGCCTTTTAGTTCCTTAAGGGAAGAATATGGGTAATTTATTTTCTGCTTCCTCCTATTTTCTCTTGATTTGTAGGGTGTCCATAGCATGGAAAATATATGTAATATTTCAATCTTAATATCATCTAGCATACCTCTTATCTCATTTTTAGAAATCAAGGAGGAGGGAGAGGGACTTACTGAACTTTTGTTTTTCTCTACCTCTTTTTCTAGTAGCCCTTGAATTATTTTTGAATACCATTTTAACATCATAATAGTTAAGTTGTTATATGTCTCCATTGGCTAGTAGAAAAAGAGGTAGAGAAAACATCATAATAGTTAAATTGATATATGTCTCCATTGGCGAGTAGGTTGAGTGTTTCCATTAGTTCTTCCCTAACTCCTCATAGTAGGAATAACTTCAAGGAACCTAGATCCAGGGTGCAATTGTGCACTCTTCTATAACCAACTGAAATATTTCCTCAAAATGTTTGAAAGATTCTTCTACTCCTTGGATCATTTTTTAATATCTCGTCTCTAGTATCCCTTGCTCTATAATAATATAGGTAATTTTTGTTAAAATTTAGCTAAATTTACTCCCATGAGGTGATGTTGTCCCCTTCTAGGCTCATTAGCCATTGAAGGGATGCATCCTTAAGAGTGGAAAGAAACAATTTGACTTATGCTCATTAGTTATGTAGTCATAATTTTTTCATACTAAATAAAACTCAAACATGAAAATTTCATAATCTTCTATTATTAAACCATATAAGTGTGGGAGGAGAGATGGATTAATGTTTTCCATTTTGGCCTCTCCATTTATTTCTCTAATGGGGATTTTGAACACTTATAGCTATCTATTTTCAGCCATGGTATTGGTGGGTTGTGAAGGTCCTTCTCCTTCTATAAGCTCCTCATAGATCCTCACTTGTTCACCAAAAAGGGCTTTAATAATCCCTATGGATAGGGTAGGAGTCTTAAAGTCAGGAAAATGAGGATGGATGCAAGTGGAAGTGGGGAATTTTAGGAATACTTTTCGTGTTATATGCCTAACTCTTAGAGGCATAAAAGAAATAAGTATATGTTTATGTTTTTGTACTTTTTTTTGAAATGAAAATTTTAATGCAATATTTTCCCTTTTGTAGAAAGTGAAATGAAAGAAGGAGAAGATCATATAGGGAAAAAGACAATACATACTTTGACATCTCCCCAGAAATGGCACCATAAAATCATGGCCCTTAGTATTGCAACAATAATGTTGTAAATTCAAAGGGTCTCAGCTTTAACTTTCAACTCACGGTTCATATAAAGTTAAAAGGGGTTGGCATTATATGTGCAACAAGCTTTAACTCTTTAGTTTGTTGATGTTTATATAGGTGGAAGTATTGAGATGAAATATGGTTATACAAATACTATTCTAATTGTTCTATGCTATAGTAAAAACTTGAAATTGTAGGAATGAAAGACAACAAGCAAACCTACACTTATTTCAATGAAGGAAGGTGAAACATATTAATTGTAATGAAATGAAAACATACCTATTCTATTGTGAAAGGAAAGAAAACATGATGCTAAAGTAAAAGATTGCAAATAGTAAACCCTTATTTTGTAGGAAAGAAGTGATTCCTATAGAAACATAGGTCAAGGCATATAATTGGTTTCTCTGCATCTAAATTCCATTCCCATTGTTCTAGAGGCATTGTAACACATCAAAGAAGGTGAATCATGAGTTGGATGCAAATATGGGTGAGTTTTAAAGGTGAATTACAAATTTCTATAGAAATCTCTATCTTGTTTGTAAGCTTTTGTGGTTAGAATTTGGAGATGAGGGTGTATCTGAAACATGATCCATAGTTTGATTTTTAAGTCAAATTGTGGATCATATTCTGGATACACCCTCATTCTCAAATATCTACCTTGCTACAGGAGACAATCCAACAAGCAAAAAAATATGCTAAAGGCAATGTTGGAAAATGAAACAAATTAAGGAAGAGTTAAGAAATGATAAGGCACACATTTCCAAGTCATCATATTAGTGGTAGTAGGGTTTATTCGACAAGACACATGGTTATAGCGTTTCTAGTAGCTGAAAAATAGCGGACTATGCAGACATCGTAAAACAGTAAATGATGGACAATAAATAAATAGTAGCAATCAAAGTGAACTTAAATTCATAAATAAATTTTTTATTTGAAAAAGATAACCACTACTAATGTCATCATCTAATGCTCAAATATTGTGCAAGAAAGGATTGTTCAAAAATGCTATGTAACTATTCATAAAAGTAATATTCATAAATAAACTACAGAGATAAATAAATGCATAAATACTAATGGCACAAGAGATATCTTGAGCACCTGGGATGGGCCCTAACCCAAGGAATCTTAGAACCATTAAGAAAAATTAGACTTAGAATTGAAACCAAAGATTACTTTAATTGACTGAAGAACTTCTTGTACATGACAAAAAATTGTAGAACTTGAAGCCTAAGCATCCTAATAATATATTATGTTGTTCTCTTGATCCTACTTGTTCTACTAAGGTAATCGAGCCATCTATTTATATAAAATGGGTAGTTGGAATCCTCCTTGAGGGGAGGATTGTTTTCCCTCCAAAATCCTTAAAAAAATGGAACATGTTTCTTGGGTCACCATGTATCAATAGAAAGGAGTATTTATTATCCTCGGCTAGTCGAGTTGGAAGACTTTTGTAGTAGGGAGTAGGCCCCCTGAATATCTCTAGTTTGATCTCCTTGAAATTTATGCAAAATCCACTTAATATACTAAACAATAATCATGTTAAGACATGCACATAAAGCATGAAAAATCTTTGTAACCCTCATATGAACTCATTAAGCTAGGAGAATTTTATTGAGTGAAAAAATGAAAGTTTAATGTAGCCTTTATGTGCCTAGGAGTGATTATATGAGCCTTTTGTTTTACCTATTTTGGAGGCCCATAAAAAATATGGACTTTGTATCTAGTACCAAATGATCTCATAGTAGACTTGTATCAAGGTTGTGTTATCACTCAGGTTGTCCCTAAGCTCCTGAAAGGGATACGACCAAGGTAACCACAAACCAATCTTTGGATTACAGGTTCTAGCCCACCTGTAATCAGAGAGGGCTCTCTCTTAATGATTTTAGCTTTGTTGATGATGATTTTAGGCTAGTTATTGGGTTCAAGGGGTTTTGTTTGGGTTTGGGTGGAAGGAGGATGATTTCAAGTAGAGAGGCAATGCATGGTGTGACAAGTTTCAAACCATTGGGCATGGAGTCATGGAGTAAGACTGTTGGTGCATTTGCTTGGTCACAAGAGGAAAAAGGGGCAAGGTAGCTACTCATGAAACAATACTCGAGCTAAATGAAGATGGATTGCAGGCTAAGAAATGAGAGGCAACCAAGAATCTCTCAATTAGGTTAGTAGAGGGAAGATGAATGGACCCTACCGAGGAGCAGCTAAGAATTCCCAGATAATAGTCAGTCATATGTGAAATAGAGCAAATATGAGCCATAAGGAATCCATATTTATTCCTAAATCAAGAGGAAAAAATTAAGAAGCCACAGAAACTGAGCATAGAGTGCAGGTAAGCAAATTCTAAACCAAACTTTTGTTCTGTAACTTGAGCATATGTGAAATTGAAATAATAGAGGTAAGGAACACTTATTGATTCAGAAAGCAACACAATATTTCCCTCATTCACTCTTCAGAGACATTAACAATACATCAAACAGTCTGTTCTCCAAGTTTTCAGCAATCTTTGATTAAGTAAAACATATAAGATACAGAGCGAGTCTCTCTTGGAGTGCATTCACCAACCAACCAACCCATTTCTCAATACAGAGGGTCGTATAAATAGAGAAAATATCTAAGAAATATCTCCAAAGCAGATCTCAGGGAAGATCTATGGAAATAACTCTAATTTAGCTACTTTCTACTGAACATCAATACAACAAAATATCTATCTAACAGCTGCGCTAGGGCAGCAAGCATCAAAAATGAGTTAATATGGTCCTTTGAGCGATGTGCTGTCCAGCTCTATAATAGATGTGCCTTGGGACTTGCAGCGCTGCCCTCATATGGCTTTTACTGCATTAAACTGTCTTGGTGAGCCTTAAATGGCTGTTTAACTACTTCTTGACTTCGAGCGATCTCTTTTAATGCCATTTTCTTTGCAATAAAGACTTCCGCTGACACTGATGACTGATATACTTTGCCACAACACTGATACTCTTTGACATGAAATTCAACTTCATCTCCTCTGATACTCTTTAACTGGTCAATTTGCTCCTTTCTGCTTCTTTCGAGCAAAAATAACTGCTGCAGACTTGCACTAGATTGAGGCTTTCCATTTTGGCCATTTTTTCGTAGCAATGTGCGATTAAGCACTAATGGCACATCGAAAACTGCCCCTGATTTTCATTCTGGGCTTCCTAAGTAGGGATTTTGCACTTTGCGCTCTTTTTCAGTGGGTGATGTCAGCGGTGGGACCTAGTACGGTGGATGACGTTAGCGGGGTGACGTGGCGGGAAAACCGCCCATATCCCGGACGCTAACCATCGACATGTTCGGAGGGGAAAAGACCTGCCCACCGTAGGTCTAGGGCGCGGGCAATCAGATGGATGGTAGAACAGAGAAGGCGGCGGAAGAATAAGGGACGGGGCCTATATCTATATATATATATATATATATATATATTATATATATATATATATATATATATATATATATATATATATATATATATATATATATGGAGTGGATTCATATGAAACACCGATCACCGATATGCGATCGGCAACTGACCATCGGCGATGAACCATATCGGCAGCACACATATATGTTTGTTTTGTCATAGCGATACACCGATCGGCAAAATCGCTATCGGCCCAAACCAATCGGGGGCACACTTATGCACTGTTTTGATACACGACTCCCCTCCTGACTGCGATATCGCATCGGAGGGGGTCCAATAGAACCATTTTGCAATCGGAGCAAGGCCCAAGGTAAGTGATGCGGGCTTTTATGATCGAAAGCAAAATTTTTGATGTTTGAAGGGATTTCAAGGCATGGGAAGGGGACCGAAATGCATGAGAAGATGGTTTGAGGGGGGAAATGAGGGTTCTTGCTAAGTTTCAGATAAACTTAGCAATTCCCAAGTGTACTTATGGTTATATTTCAACCAGGGGGAGGGGATAAGTATATAGGGGAGTTATTAACATGGTTTTAGTAGGGGAAGGGGAAATAGATAGGGAGTTACATAGTAGAGTTAGTAGTCAACATGAAAATGATGAGAAAAAATGCTAAGTATGTAAATATTAGGCTGTCAAGGAGAAGTAAGAGTTATAGAAGAAGTATGGACTTTCCTTGAGTAAAGCAGATCTTTACCAATGCAACTGATATGAAGAATGATGAATCTGAGAAGTATCAAGCAGATCTTGACCTCTTTAGGGGAAGTTAGTGAGTGATTTTGGGAAGAGGAAGAAGGCAGGAGTTAGACATGCCTCGCTTGAAGTCCTTTAAATGGAAAATTGCCTCCAACTTTTGATTTGAATAGATATGACACTTTGAAAACATGAAATGGATCACATAGCTTGATTTCTGCGACCACAAAACTACTTACCTAGCCTACTTACCTAACATTTTTTCTTCTTTTGGTTTGGGTGCACTTGAACTAGCAAACCCAGCTTTTCAAACTGTCCTCCTATCTACATCTATACTTATTTCATCCAGGGGCTCAGATTAGGTTGTTGAGCACCCTTGCTTCTCTACCTATCTAAGAATCCACCAAGATTAAGCTGTTTGGATAGATAATGATTCTCTATATTCTACAACAGGAAATTGAAGCCTGGGGAGACCAAGATTAAGCTGTTTGGACCTCCCTTTAACTGAAAATTCTTCAAAAATGGAATAACTCATCAAAATTGGAATACGGCAGTGGCACTTAGGCTAGCACACTCTCATGGCATCCTTCCTTGGCCTTTTTTAGCAAATATGGAGCATTGAAATATGCATAGTATGACATATTTGGCATGTAAAAATGTCGATCATGAAAGATGAATAACCTGCTGCAACAGGAGGCTAACAGTGGCTCCACTTGGGGATGGCTTTTCCTTGTGAAAAGCCAAGAACAGCAGGTCATACTGCCTTGATCTTCCATTGTTGCTGTAGATTGAAATTGTTAGATAATTGAAATTTTGGAATGAAAACAACACTTTCCCTCGACTGAATTGCTTGTGAACTATGAAGCACTGCCTGTTTTCTTCTGCGTGCTCTATCATTCAGATTGTTACAAAAATAAAACAAAGTGCTGATATATACAAACATTTATGTATAGAAATAATACCATTGGGTGATTCTCAACAAAAGGGATCATGATAATGCTTTAACATTCAGCCATTTACAGGGCCCTCTTCAACTATGCTACCATCTACAGATTTTAGGAAATATGTGTTATTGCCTTGCATAGCGCTGATAATGAATGGACCTTTCCAAAGAAAATAAAGTTTTGCGTGTTTTCCCTTGTCTTCTCTTCGTGAGTCCCACCTTAGAACTTTTCTACCAGCACAGAAATCCTCACCCTTAGCTTTCTTATCAAACATCCTTTTGATCTTCTCTTGCAAAATTTGAGCTCTTTCATACACTTGCTCTCTGGTTTGCTAAAGATGAATGGTCTGATTAATTCTTCTTTGAATGTCATTTGGTTCAGCCTGAATCTTTTGTAACAGTTTGATAGTAGGAATGCCCAAAGATGAAGGAAATATGGCTTCCATGCCATATACTAGCTCATAAAGGCTCATCCCAATGGATCTCTTGGTTGAAAGTATGTTTGCCCACAGGGCATTTGTGAGCTTCCTGTGCCAGTTCTTTTTATTTTCTTCTAGCACTTTCTTTATGATGTTGATGAGGCTTTTATTGGATGATTCGGCCAAGCCATTACCTTGAGGGTAGCAAGCTATAGAGTGGCCCAAGGTAATGTGAAATTTATGGCATAAGTTGATCATCCTTTTGGATTTGAAGGTAGCAGCGTTGTTAGTGATGATTTTCTCAGGGCAGCCAAATCTGGAAAGGATATTGCCCTCAAGGAATTGGATAATAGTGGAGTCATTGGCTTACCTACATGGGATGGCTTCAATCCACTTGGTGAAATATTTGGTGGCTGTTAAAATCCACTTGTGCTGACCTGAAGCAGAGGGATGGATTTCTCCAATGAAGTCAAGACCCCATTGTTGAAAAGGATTTTCGGTTGAGATGGGCTTAAGGGGAAAAGGCCGCAATTTTCTTTTCCCTTCAAAGATTTGGCATTTGTGACATGAAACAACAAATTTCTTGACATCTGCAAATAGAGAGGGCCAATAATAACCAGCCCTTAAAATCTTTTCAACAATGGACTTCCAATATAAATGTCCTCTACAGTCTCCTGAATGAAATTCTTTCATGATGTTGTTGGTTTCGTTTATATTCAAACAATTAAGCCATATGCCTTCATGATTTTTCCAACATAATGCACCGTCTATGACACAAAACTTTAGAGCTTTCATATTCAAAAATCTTTTCTTGGTTTTGGACAATCTTGGGGGAGCACATAGGTTTAACAATACAAAGCAAATATCATCATACCATGGGGATTGTAAAAAGGTTTCACTGATCTGTGGAGTCGCCAGCTCCTGTTCATTGTCCAGTTGGTTAATGTCTAAGGCTTGAAAATTTGTTTTGGACATTAGCTTGGATAAACCTTGTCCCTTTATCAGCTTGGTGGGTTTTATCTCAATGTCATATTCAAGAATGCTGGCAATCCACTTGCCTCTTTTGCCTTCTAGTCCCTCTTGAGTTGATATGTCTTTTACAACAGAGTTTGGGACATAGGAAATCACATGTGAATATAAAAAAAAACTATGAAGTCTTTAATGGCCTTAACAAGAGAATAGGCCTGCTTCTCCATGATTTGGTACTTCAAAGGAGCGCCTCTAAGGGCTCTGTTGAAAAAAGAAATTGGCTTTTCATTTCCATGGTCATCCTTTTGCAAAAGGACAGCCGCTATGGTGTGCTCAGACGCAAAAGAAAAAATGATAAAATCTTTGTCAAATTGTGGACTTGTGAGGACAGGCATTTGAGTCAAGGTAGCTTTGATACTCTCAAAAGCTTGCTTGGTTTTGAGAGACCATTTTACCTTGGCATCCTTTTTTAACATGTTGCTTAACAGTCTTATCATTTTGGCTAAATTTGGGATAAATCTCCTTAGGAAATTGATCTTTCCAAGGAATGCTTGCAACTCTTTTATGTTTCTTGGGTAGGGAATTTGGAGGATGGCTTGGATCCTTTTCGGATCAATTCTGATACCGTCTTTTGAAATGATGTGGCCTAGAAACTTACCTTCCTCAAGGCCAAACAAGGACTTCTTGGGGTTCAAGGAAATGCCATATTTCCTACATGTCATGAATATTTTCCTTAAGTTTCTGAGGTGCTCTTGATCAGATTTGGAGAAAGGGGTTAAGTCATCAAGATAGACAACAAGGAAATCATGTATTTCCTTGGAAAATGCAATATCCATTGCCCTTTGAAAGGTGACACCAACATTCTTTAGCCCGAAAGGCATTTTAACATACTTAAATGTTCCCCACGGTGTGGTAAGGCTGTCTTGTCTTGGTCATCCGGGTGAACAAGTATTTGATTGAAACCTGAGAATCCATCTAGTAAAGAGATTCAAGATGACCCCACTACTCTTTGTAGGATATGGTCCATTTTGGGCAAAGGATAGTGGTATTTTAGAGAGACTTGGTTTAAGTTTCTTAGGTCTACACACAGTCTGATCTCACCTGATTTTCTTTCTTGTGGGAACAAGATTGGATACCCATTCAGAAAATCTGATGGGTGCTATGATACCTGCTTCAAACATTTTCTTCACTTCCTTTTCAATGAGGGGAAGAAGCATAGGGTTAATTCTTCTAAGTTTATGCTTAAATGGTTTTTGGTTTGGTTTTAAGGGAATGGTATGTTGGATCACTGAGGTGTCATAGGACTTCAATTCCTCAGAACTCCAAGCAAATACATCTTGGAACTCTTTGAACAAATCCACATACTTTGGTTTTTGATCAGGTAGCAGATTTTTGGACAATTTAATCATTTTGGGCTTCTCTGTTTTCTCTATGTTGTGTTCTTCTATAACAGAATTTAGAGGCTCCATTTTTGGCTTTTTGGGCACATTATTATCATTAAACATGTCTTCTAATGGAGTGAGGCCAGTAGGCAAAAATTTATCCTCTAGATCAATGAACTCAACCTCTGCTTTGGTTGTTTCCTCTAAATGCATTTGTTTGAGCTCTTCTATGTTTGTATTGTCAAAAACAGTTGGGTTAAGGATTTGTTTTGTTGTTGCAGCTGTTATAGCCAGTTGATTTTCATTTGTTTGTTGTTGGGAATCGTTCATGGCATCCATGTCAATGTTTAAATTTGACAACTCATGCTCGAGAGTGAGGAAATTATTAATCTGAGCATCATTTTCAAACACTTGCCAATCTTTAATATTGTTAGGGACAGCGGGCCTATGTTTTATCTCAGCAGTGAAATGGTGATTTGGCTCAAAGGGAAGCTTGCATGTACTAGCAAAAGTGGCTAGGTTGTGTGCATGTATGTTATGGTTTCTAGAAATTTTAGCAAGCTTGGATTCGGTGAAGGAATTGAGTATTTCTGTGGCAGCAGTCCTATATGCTCTCAAATTATTGTCATTGGTAACAAAGCTGCCTTTCATTTGTTGTATGATTAAATCGGAGTCACCTAGAATGGACACTTTTGCAGCTCCTAGAGCTTTGAACATTTTAAGGCCTAAAAGGAGAGCCTCATACTCTGCCATGTTGTTGGCACATCTGAAATTTAGTTTGTAGGCATGGCCTTCTGCCTGATTTTTATGTGTATTGTGAATCCATACACCTGCCCCTGCTCCTAAATTGTTAACAGAGCCATCAAACTCTAAATACCATGTGATTTCTTTCTTGAGGTTAGTATTAAGAGTTTCAGTCATTTTAGGATTGGACAGATTTAGAATTTCTGTTTGGGGAGGTTCTTCTTGTTTGCTGGTTGCCTTGATTGTTATGAACATTTCATGGGCATGGGCAACCGATTCCTCGTTTATGCATGTTTCTAGCTCTAAAGCTAAAGGCTTCTCATTAGTTGTAGGATTGGTGTCATCATTAAAAAGAATAAATGAATCCATATCATAATGGATTGAGTAAACTAGAAAATTTTGGGGTTTTCCTCACTACTTACCACATACTTCATCAGTTTTTCCCTGTACAGTCTCTTTGGTTTCCCAAAGATAGATATAGTGGCATAAGAGAGGTCAAGTTGGAGGGATCCTTGGAGTTTTGCTCCCCATGATCTTGATAGGAGCATGCCATATTTTGTTGGAATGTCAGCAAATACTACGTCCATTAGGATTGTCTTGTTGGGAAATTGGACTAAAGACACAAAGGTCTTTGATTAAGCCTAAACACTTGACTTGACTTGAGTCAAAGAAGAATAGATCTTTGTAGGGTCTTGTTATATCAAGGTTTAGCTTTTCCATTACAGCTTTGGGCATAAGTTTATGCGAGGCACCTGAGTCAAACATAGCATTATGCAAGATTTTGTCATGTATGTGCAAACTGACATAAAAGGGTAGAACATATCCATATGTTGATTTTCCATTAACTTCTGGACCAAACAACAGCTCAGGGGTATCATCTAAAACATTTACATCATCCTTGACCTCTGGCATTTGAAGTGACCTTTGAATTTGTTGCCTATAAACATCATGCTTGGCAAGTTCTGAGAGAGGGATGGATATCTTAAGTTTTCCAATCTCTGCTTCTAAATTAAATGGTTTTTCCAATGGAATATTTACGTTATCAGTAGCAAATTTCTCCTTTTGAAGAGTATTTTCTGTGTTTTCATTTTGATTATTAGCATTATGATGAATGCCACTTTGTGGTATTTCTGTTTTGGGAATATTTTTAGGAGTGTTGTTCAAATCTTCTTTCGAGGAAGAAGGAGGTAGAGGCTTATCAATAGAAGGTTGCATTTCTATTATGTCCTCTATAGTCACTTGGTGTGGGTTTGGGATAGCTATATCAGCTGGTTCTGTTATGATAACCTTGCCTTTAATCTTGTTGGGTTGTTTTCTCTCTTTTGTTTTGCTAGACGCAGGGATATCAATGGTTCTTGTTCTCAGCTTATATTGTTTGTGGACCTCATACACAGCAGAATCATAGCCTTGTTTAAAATCAAAAGACTCTCCAGACTTAGTCTGAAATTGATTTACATCATGGTAGTCTTGGTCTTCTTGAGTCAAAAAAATTTGTTGTTCATTTTTCCAATATATGAAGTTCATGTGAGTCTCCTCTGTTGGCTCACTGGATGTGGATGCTTCTGTGTAGTTTTCTTGGAAAGGAGGTCTTATATCACGGTTGGGGCTAGACCTACCAACGTTTGCATTCTGAGTTTTCCTAAAATTTGGGTTCCTTATGGTGTTGGGCTGTTGTCCTTCCCATGATGATTTCCTCTCAATGCTTTCCACTCTATCTCCCAGCCTGTGCATGCCACTGATAATAGCATCTAGTTTCTGGTCTAAGGCTGAGGCTTCTTCCTTGAAGGTGGTTCTTCTTTCGGTTCTAGCTCTGTTTCTTTTGGCAATTAGGTTTGCTTCCACACTATCAGCAACATTTTTCATGTCTGCAAGGCTTTGAGGGGCTCTTTCCCTTAACTGATAAGCCATATCAGTATCAAACCATCAGGGAATTTGTACAAAGCAAGATCGGGTGGAGGTCTTAAGTTCTGTGGTATTGCATTATAAACATTATTAAATCATGCACAATAGTCCAAGACAGTCTCCTGAGGGCCTCTTCTGATGGTGTCATATTCAGATGATATGTGCAAGGGGTCTTTCTTTTTCTCCCATCTGTTGATAAATGACTGGTATAAGGCTTCTGGGTCTGCTATGGAATTGGCTGGGAGTGCTCTAAACCAAGTCCTGGCTTCACTGGTCAAACTTTGGACAAAAATCTTCATTCTCACACCATCATCGTCAATCTCTTAGCTCTCAAAGTAATCCTGCATTTTCTTTGTATGCTCAAGGGCCGTGCAGGCACTTGTGCCATCAAAATAAGTTATTTTAGTCTGGTAATCCTGAGGCATAGGCCCGGGATTAGCAGGTAGCTGTAAAGGTGCATATCTGTTAGCCATATTAACAGGGATAAGTGGAACAACTGGAGAAACTGGGATAATAGGAGTAGTAGTGGTGGTATGTGTAGTGAACAGAGGTGTGGAAACGGTACTTGGAGAAGTAGATGATGAACAAGGGGAAGTAGGGTTTGAACGAAATAGAACTTTAACAGGGGTTGAAAAACAGCTAGGCTTAACTGTTTCAAGACTAGGAGCATTAAAATCTTCTCTTCGCTCTAGTTTCCTGAGGTTCCTTGCGATTAAATTTGTATTTTCCAAAGCAGCTGGGGGATTTGGGTCTGGGTTTGACCTTGTATAACGTGAATGCTTTTTGGGAGCTAGCTTCTAGCTTTTTTTGTTGAGGAGTTTTCTAAGAATATTGGTTAAACAAAAACTTTCTAAAGGTCAGATTCTTCCTCAGTGGAGCTTTCGGACTGGACTTGTGAGATTATCTGAGGATATCCCTAGCAGAGTCACTAGGTTGGATACCTTTTCCATCTCCAAAGAGTAGTTGCATTTGGATATGTGATGGAGCAAATATCTAGTTGACTAGTGGATGCATCCAAAAATCTAGGCCTCCAACTAGTTATGACATTTGCACTTTTGAAATGAACCTCATCTAGATTGGGTCAAATTTCTATGAAAAACATGGTTTAGGACTGGATAATTAGGGTGGGCCTTACTTGGGAAGAAAATTGACACGAGGCGGAAGGTTGCATCCAAAGATCCATAGTTTTTGGTGGCAATTGTGATGTTCACTTATTAAAAGTCCCAAATAGGACCAAAAATGAATTTTCCATAGCATTTGTGTATGATCCATGGAATCTAGGATCTGCAGTGGCAAGTGGTGCATAGCCTTGTTGAGCCCTAGATGGCCGTTGAACTTTAATTTCCATAGCACAACTAAATAATATGGAATTCTGGATGTAGGGAGGTGTGTCAATAGTGGCAATACTTGACAACCTATATTTCCTTGGAACCAAATATAATGAGAAATTGTTGCACAACATTAAGGGGTCAGGCCTAGTGGGACACGTGAGTTTTGGGTTGATGTGGAAAGCACCAAAAAGATCTAGTAATGGTCATGTGGGTGTCACATAGGGTCCAAAAATAATGTGGGACTATTGAGGTGATGTGGCAGAGCCACGTGGAAGTTTCTTACTGATGTGGCACAATATAATTGGTCAAACTTCGAATGGGAAAAACTTTAAATCTAAGAGATGGATTGAGACAAAATTTATATCATCAAAAATATCTCAATGAGCTAAACATGATTGTAGTATTATTTTTATTTTTAATGAAGATGGAAAAAGAGGAATTTGGTAACCCTATCTTCATAACAAACCTTGGAGGTTGGGTTAGAACAATAAGTAACTCCTCCCACAACACAAAGCATTAGATGAGGATGGGAGGGAGCATTACATAGTGGTATCAGAACATTGATTCATACGTTGGGCCTATAGGGATATAAAAAAACCATATGAATCAAAGTTTCAACACTCAAACTGCATGAGCCTTAAATGTGTATTTATTATAAATTCTAACTTTGAATTTCCAAATGTTGTGGTTCCTAACCTTCATAAAAAATTTATTTAAAATATTTTATTGCTATGGTTACCAACATCTTGATATGTCCTTTTTATTTCTTGGAATATTTGAGTGACAAATGTTTTAGATGTGTGAACAACAATAGATCAATATGCTTTAAGTCAACATTCTTAGTGTTGGTGTGACAAGGTAACAAGTTAATATGTTTATGTTTAATATAACTAATAGCTATGTGTGTGTGAAAGAACATAAGAAGACACAATTGATGCAAGAAATAAAGGAATGGACAATAGTATAGTATAATACAATATGGGTCAAAATGATCATGAGCAAGAAGAGGAAAGATCCCCTCATAGAGTAGATAACCTTAGGACCTTGAAAGCTAAGTTAAAGAATTGCAAAGAAGAGAACAAAAGACTCATTAGAAAATAAGAAGAACAGACAAAACTTAACATAATGCTACTAGAAAAATTGTCCTACATGCAAGGGTTTTGGTAACATGCATCGCCCTCTCGAGATATAAAAGAGTGTCATAATGACAAAAATTAGAAATAAACCCTATAAGGTTGGGGAGAAAAAAAGGGCATTCACATGCTAGGGTTGTGGATAAGAACACCTAATCCATGCATGCCCTTACAAAGTACGAAAGAAGGATAGCTCATGTAAACTCGAGACACATGAACCAAAAATCAACAATATTTAAGGAATTAACTCAAAAAGGAAAGAGATGAGGGAACATCCCCACAATATCTTTTAACTATTGAAAATTTATCTTGAACTATGTGTGGTGGAGTAAAATTATAAGTGTGGACACAAACAAATTCCTCTAGCCTGATAATGGGTCTAGCCACAATAGATACATTCTATGGAACATATCCTTAGGTTAGAACCAATTAAGAGGGCCTACCTCTTAGTATGCTTATCTCGTTTGATGATGTCCTTGCTTTCTCACTCCAGCTATTTCTCACTTCCTTCTTCAAGCACCTAAAACAAGTAAAACAACAACAAACAACAACCCTGATAATAGATAAATTGTAATTCAACCTACTTAACAAGTCAAGAAACATTGAGACATGAATATTTATGATGAAAAATCATGTAGGAAATCAATCGATAGTTTCATATATATTGGTATCAAGAAGAAATTACAACCATTGTCTTAACATTGTAATTCTCCTCTGACAAGACCAGGTTCTCACACACTTCTAGCATTCCATGATGGCCTCAATCAACAATAGTTTTAAGGCTCTTCCCTTTAGGCTTCACTCCAAACCATATCACACTTCTCCCTCACACAAATAGATAACTACAACTATGAATAGCTTGCTATTAACTCCAAACCGAAATAGCACTAGCACACCAACCTTAACACTAGCTTGTGCTTGGGAAGAAGGGAGGTTTATATAAGATGAATGGATGGGAGATGGATCCTATTCTCATCGTAGAAGGTCTTATCCCTTGGGGTAATTCCATCATTATAGGGGAAAGGATCCCAAACTGACATCCTTGAGCCCATCTAGCCAAACCATTTACCAAACTTCCATTACGAAGCTTCTAGAGCTGGAAGCTTCAGCTCTTATTGTAAAAAATTGTCCATAACAAGACTGGTATGATTGGAACATAGCTTAGTCACTCTGGTCAGTGCTAGGGATAGTGCTAATATCTTCACATCAGCACGGGGAAGACAAGGGCCATTAGTGTTGGTCTTGTAAACTAGGCAAAACAGAAGTTTCAGGGGAAATGGTGCAAAAGGGAATTGACCTGCTCATGAAGAGGGACACAATGGGATTTCCTTCATGAAGGGAAAGCATGTAGGGTTCACTGTGGAGGTCCTCCAGGATCAAGTAATAGGGAGTACAGGGATAGTGCAAAATTTTGTGTAACATATGTCCCCTATAGCATGAAGGCCAAACTAGAGTGAGGGATGAAATGCTTTATGAATTAATGCAGGGAACCGTAGTCTGCCATTGGAAAAACCTGCAAGCAAGTATATATACATATACATAACTGAGAACTCTACTAAATGATACATGAATCATGGCATGGATGCATCCATCTAGAGAATGATCATGTAAATGGATCCAGGAATGGGTGTAGCCATCCGTCAAAGAGGATCATAATGGAACCAAGGTATGGTCACAACCATCTGAAAGAGACATGCATATCAACATAACCATGTCACATCACTTCACAAACTGGAATTTTGTGATCCAAGTCCAGGGTCTTGTGCTCCAATACGACTTTATCAAAGTACAAATTCTAACATGTGAATAGATGTGTTGACATTGAACATGCTAGAAAGTCACTTGATTACTAGTCAATGATGTAAATTGCTAACAAGTGCAAGAGAAACCACCAATAATGACAATGGTCCTCAAGGTACTATCAACACAATTCATGAAATGTGAATAGAGGAATTGAAGTCGACCACCTGTGAAATCACTAAATTGAAATCGAATGATGAAAACTTGTTGTCAAGTGTGAAGAACTTGCCATTAGGGCATGCAAGCTCTAAGGTACTGGAAGGGAGTCTCTCTGTCAACTTCTTGGATAATGACTGGAAGTTTGGCAACTTTTTGATCCATGCGATCGGTGGTCATGATGACATGGCAGGGATCAAATGAAAAGCAAAAATGAATGGACCAACCCAGGAAGGTCAATGATACAAAGGAGGATATCCCAACCCGACACGAAGTAGAAAGTGTCATGTTCAAGAGTGAGCTGCCGACACAACTGATAGATTTCCAAATTTTCTCCCATCATTTCTAGCATGTACCCCAATCATTTTTAATCTCAAGCTTGAAGGGGATAACATATGCTTGCACTATAAGTTCATCCTTTGAACGAATCCGCTTGCACTGTAAGTTCATCCTTTGAACGAATCCAACCTAGTAATTTTAACGAGCCATGGGAAGGAGAAGCTCATGTTCATCATGGTAATGAATTTGGTGTCGTTTAATAGCTTAACGAGTCCAAAAAAGTTGTAACTTGGTATCTTTTTTATGTTTAGAGAGTTTGAAAAAGACAAGTAAAAGAAAACTTCACATGGTCCATTTTCGTACATTTGTGTCTCTCGAACCTGAAAAGGTAGAAAATGATACTCAAGAGAACTGGTTGACCATTTCAGTCAAGGAGTACCTTTTTTGTAAATAGTGCCTCCCAGCCTGAAAAAGGGGTAAACTTATACTGGGTGCATGATGTTGTGCATTCATTAATGAGTTTGAAACGACAAGGGCTCGACCATCTTTTCACTTTTAAAGGGTCAGAAAAGAGCTTGAAAGAAGACCCCTAATTTTATTTTCTTTTACAAGTCAAAAAGGGAAAAACACTCGGCAAGCTTTTCATATGAGCTTATCGAGTCAAGAAAAGAGTTGAAACGTGACTCATCATCATCGTCAAACATCCATCACTTGTCACTGTGCAAAAAGGTAAATTGTATTATCTAGTTCTTGAGGAAAAATAGGTTAAAATATTTACAAAAACCTGATATTTTCATGAAAAAATGAATAAAAAAGAGAAAAGTAAATATGTTTTTACCATTTACCATTTTACCTTACTGTGAAAACGTTTTACTCACTTTTGCCCTAATTGTTTCAGAGTAGATTGCGAGAGATCCGGGAGGTCAATCGCCAAGCCACTAGTTACAGGTAAAAGCCAAAGCTTTGAGCTCCATTTTCATGTCCTTTATTCCTGTTTTTAACCATTTTTTTTGTTTTTTTAGGGGGTTTCTAAAAAGTATTTCTCCCTCAATCAACATGACTTCCAGGCACAGAATCATGCTAGCCGAGGATGATTAACAAAGCTAGTTTCGATAGCGTCGTGAATAGGGAAAAACCCTATTTCCTCAAAAATAACCATTAAAACTAAAAATTTATTGGCCAAGCATGATTTTTGACTCAAATTAATGGCTTTTGCAGGAAAGAATCCCGAAAATGGTGGACTGGAAAGACTAGGAACATGAGGATGTTGACACCCAGGCAATGAATGATCCAAATTTTCCTGGAAGCTTTGAGGGCTTGCAGGCTCTTCAAATTCTTTCTCACGCCAAGGATGTGGGCCCAACCCTAGTTTCTTCGATACCTAATTATCCTTTGTGACATTAATCGGGAAATATTTGTCATTGGTGACCAGGAGTTGGAGTTGGAAACTTCAGATATATACTTCATCACTAGACTGTCTTGAAGAGGGGAATCAATTAACTTGTATGGGTCACGACCAATTGGGGCAAGCATATCTTCATTACTTGTTGAACACTGCCTTGAGGCCCAGAAATCCAAGAGTGGGAAGATGGATATTTCCAGTGTTTGAGATCTGACACTGAGATTGTTTCTATTGGCCATTAATTGAGTGGCAAGGTCCTAGGCAAAACATGATACCAACAAGTGGAAGTTTCTAAATGCTATTGACTGCACAACACCTATGATATTTAATTAGGCATAGGCCATGAAGATCAACATAAAGCGCCAGTTCTCCAAAGCTTGGCCAGTGAATTTGAAGAAATTTTGGTTCGAATATGTGCTCATGACCTTCTTCTTGGAACGGGTGCCATTGTTCCAGTATCAGCTAACTGAGGTAGATCCTCCTATGCCATGTGATCCGTGGATAGCCCGTTGGAGTCGTTGGATGCCCAGGATCACTGGGGATCAGCACATGTCGTATAGACCTGCATTCTTTTCATGGCTATGATGACATAAAATCGTCATGGAGGAATGGCCATATAATGGCACTGACTTTCGTGGAGATCCGGACATGCCCTTACCAGATGGAGAGGATTTTGACAATGAAGGTAAAAAATCAACTTTTAACTTTGCGATTTTTTAATTGCTTTTGGTATATATGTGGTTATAACATTTCTCTTGTTAATACAGACATTGGACTAGAGCAGCCTGTTGGCATGTCGCCAATAGCTAAGCATGTCCCCCACCCTATTGATATTGTCACTCCTCATACTCATACTCATAAGATCAAAATATCACCACAAGGAATGAGTATGATGTTCAAGACCGTGGCTCGTTGATTGAAGAAGAACAAGAGGCTAATCCATAACATTTTCTTTATTATCCCAGTTGTCATAGACCTAATAATGATTTTTTATAGATCATCTTGGAGAAGAGAGATATATTGATATGAAATGTATGCTTGATGATGTGTTTTATATTGATGATTTCCCTAAGTTTGATTAGTATGATGATGATTATGTTCTCCAATTAGAAGCTAGTCTTGCAGAATAATCAGTAGTTGGTTTGTGGAAGGAGGAAGTTCACTTTTAGCAGCTTGAATACAGTGATCAGCCATTGCATATTAGCTATGGAAATGAGGAGGAAAGTGCAAAAAATTTTGAAGTGAAGGATCTTTGCCTTTTTGTTTTACTTCATTTCAGTTCATTAGAGACAACTTTCATGCAATCAAAAGTCAATCGTCGATGAGTTTCAATCTTAACCATTTTGAGGGCAATGAAATCCTTGTTCAAGAATTCTCATATCTAGATTTGCAGCCCCTGAATGCCATTGATTGTCAAGTTGTAGATGAAGACTTGGAAGCTAGCACATATGATCAAATGATGCAAGATGATTCCGTACCATTATGTTTTGAATCATTTCACCTTTTGAAGGAAAATTTGCATAGTATATCTTCAAATGGGCAGCCTATAGGAAATCATGTAATCCCATCGAAAACAATAGAAAATGAGTTGCAATAGCCTTTTCAAGATTTTCATGATCCAATAGTTGATGTGTTGGATGATGTCTGCAGTTAAAGTCCTTCTGCATTAGCTTCCTGTGAGATTGACATGTGTACTGATACAAACTTCATCTGGCATCCGGTTTCTTTTTCATTTTCAACAGGAGTCTCATCACAGTGCTTAGATGAAAGTTTGCATTCATGGTATGAGGAGAGGAAAAGTAATCCATTGGATGAGATAAGTCCCAATGCACATGAATTTCATGATTCTTATGCAGTCATTTTGGAGAAAAATAGAGAATCTATATTATTCGAAAATTTTGGATCTATTTACAAGTTTTCATGGGAGTTTCCTTTCAGTAGTTCTCTCTTATGGTTCATAAACAAGCACTTACAAAGAATTCAAACAACATCCAGAATGCTTACTTGGTTGCATTGGTTATTTCACTTCACTTGATCAGGTGATGAATGGAACAATTAGAGTAGGTTTTATTGAATAAGCTCCATTTTGAGCATATTTTCAAGTTTGTTAGTTGTGTTTTAGTCTTGAGCCATTTTTTGTTTCAGTCAAGTTGTATCTGATGAACTGAAACAAAGTAAAACAAAAAGGCAAACATCCTTCACTTACTTCAAAATTTGTTTCACTTTCCTCCTCACTTCCATAGCTAATATGCAACCGCTGATCACTGTATTCAAGCTGTTGAAAGTGAACTTCCTCCTTCCACAAACCAGCTGCTTATTTGTCTATAAGACTAGCTTCTATTTAGAGAACATAATCATCATCATACTGATCAGACTTAGGGAAATCATCAGTATAAAACACATCATCAAGCATACATGTCATATCAACATATCTCTCTTCTCCTAGATGATCTATAAAACAATCATTATCAGGTCTATGACAACTGGGATAATAAAGAAAATGTTTTGGATCATCCTCTTGTTCTTCTTCAATCAACAAGCCACAAGGAATGAGTATGATGTTCAAGATCATGACTCATTGATTGAAGAAGAACAAGAGGCTGATCCAAAACATTTTCTTTATTATCCCAGTTTTCATAGACCTGATAATGATTGTTTTATAGATCATCTTGGAGAAGAGATATCTGTTGATATGACATGTATGTTTGATGATGTGTTTTATACTGATGATCTCCCTAAGTTTGATCAATATGATGATGATTATGTTCTCCAAACAGAATCTAGTCTTGCAGACAAATCAATAGCTGGTTTGTGGAAGGAGGAGGTTCACTTTCAACAGCTTGAGAATAGTGATCAATCATTTCATATCAGCTATGGAAGTGAGGAGAAAAGTGCAACAAATTTTGAAGTAAGTGAAGGATCTTTGCCTTTTTGTTTTACTTTGTTTTAGATCATTAGAGACAATGTGACTGAAACAAAAAATGACTCAAGACTAAAAAACAACTGACAAATTGGAAAATATGCTCAAAATGGAGCTTATTCAATAAAACCTACTCTAAGTGTTCCATCCATCACCTGATCAAGTGAAGTGAAATAACCAATGAAACTAAGTAAGCATTCTGGTTGTTGTTTGAATTCTCTACAAGTGCTTGTTTATGAACCATAAGAAAGAACTACTGAAAGGAAACTCCCATGAAAACTTGTAAACAAATCCAAAGTTTCCCAAATTTAATAATATAGACTCTATATCCACCTCCAAAAAGAATGCATAAGGATCATGAAATTCATGTGCACTGGGAATTATCTCATCCAATGGATTACTTTTCCTCTCCTCATACCATGAATGCAAACTTTCATCTAAGCACTGTGACGAGACTCCTGTTGAAAATGACAAAGAAACTGGCTGCCAGATCAAGTTTGAATCAATACATGTTTCAAGCTCATAGGAAGTTAATGGAGGACTTTGACTGCAGACATCATCCAACACAGCACTGTGATGAGACTCCTATTCTTTGAGGATTACTCATGAACTTTTCATGCCCTCCCCAAATCCTCACCGGTCTTAGACTTACCATCACACTCAACTCAAAGTGTCAAAACACCTACCTACCTCGTCCCACAGAACATCCTGCAAATCTGAGTTGATTTCCTGGACCCAAAGCTGCCTTCTTCATTTGATCCAACAACCAACTATCAAAATCAATCAAAATCCTCTGACCTAATATACCTAGCCTAAATCAACATTTCGTTTCAGTCATCTCAAGCCCTAGTTGCCATATTCTAGTTGATATTGACAAGGAGAGAGCCCTCTCCCGACCTGGTAGAGATAGCTACCAGGTTAAGTGTAGTTTGATGTTACCCTAGACCTGCCTTCCTTCAGCTTGAGGTAGATCTAGGCACTAACATAGTGGTGACGATACTGGGGAGCGTAGTTTTATGTTCCTCAGCAAAATGTATCAAGTTCAGATCTGATTGTTGATGGTGGACAACAATCAGGCATAGTAAGGATGAAATCGTTCACTTGGCGACTCAAAATCAGTTTCAAGATCAAATCCGAAGACTCCACTGGAGGATGAACCTGACCAGCAGAAACATGAAAGGACAATATGGAAAGATCAAGTATTTAAGTTGGAATTTCATCCAAGACATTTTTTTCTTTGTTATAAATCATTTCTTCTCTTTTCCCGAGAATGTCAAGAAGGATTTGCAAAGTATATTGTATTTGAGAAAAGATACTCGGCCTGCATTTAATTCCTTCCCTTTGAAGATTGTGAATACCAAAGATTTGCATGCCTTTGAGCTCGATCAAGACCCTTTTTTTGAAGGTTGTGATGAACGTCTTCAAACTGATGAGCCTCAAGAGACCAAGACTGATTCTACACCTTCTGTACGTACCCCTATACCTTGTAAAATTTCAGATCAATACAAGCCTCTAATTTTACCTCCCATATCCCATGCTTTCCCTAAAAATCATGACCTATATCTACCAATATTTGATGGTGAATGCGACAACATCACTACTAAGAGACATGTATTGAATTTTGAGTCTTTTCTTGACCTTTTTGAAGTTGATGAAGAGGATGTAAGTATTAGGCTTTTTGCTCTTCTTTGCAAGGCAAAGTCAAGAGTTGGTTCAAAACCTTGCCTGATGCAAGCATCTCAGATTTTCAGCAGTTCATCAAAGTTTTCCTCAACATGTGGGTGGTCATATAGAACCCTTTCTTGATTCTAGAAGAGTATAACCAGTTGAAAAGATAGCCAGGGGAGATAGTACAACAATTTTCTACCAGATTTATCCAAGTCTATTTTTCAATACCGGTTAATATAAGACCTCCTCATGGATTCGCTCTCTTGCACTACCTAGAAGCCTTTGAGCCTGAAATGGAGTTTCAGCTAAGAGAAAGGAACCTTGCAACACTTGAAGAGATGCAAAACAATGCAGTAGATGCAGAGGCTAATTTGTTGATCAGAAGGGCAAAGCTAAAAGAAGAAGAGATGAAGAACATAGATCTAGAGGAATCGACATCATTAGAAGTAAATCTCAACATTTTGGTAAGTGCAATGGAAGAGATGATGCAAAAGATCAGCACAAGGAATGAGTATGATGTTCAATACCATGGCTCATTGATTGAAGAAGAACAAGAGGCTGATCCAAAACATTTTCTTTATTATCCTAGTTGTCATAGGCCTGATAATGATTGTTTTATAGATCATCTTAGAGAAGAGAGATCTGTTGATATGCCATGTATGCTTGATGTGTTTTATACTGATGATTTCCCTAAGTTTGATCAGTATGATGATGATTATGTTCTCCAAACAGAAGCTAGTCTTGCAGACAAATCAACAGCTGGTTTGTGGAAGGAGGAAGTTCACTTTCAATAGCTTGAATACAGTGATCAGCTGTTGCATATTAGCTATGGAAGTGAGGAGGAAAGTGCAACAAATTTTGAAGTAAGTGAAGGGTCTTTGCCTTTTTGTTTTACTTCATTTCAGTTCATCAGAGACAACTTTTATGTAATCAAAAGTCAATCATCAATGAGTTTCGATCTTAACCATTTTGAGGGCAATGAAATCCTTGTTCAAGACTTATCATATCTAGATTTGCAGCCCCCAAATGCCATTGATTGTCAAGTTGCAGATGAAGACTTGGAAGCTGGCACATATGATCAAATGATGCAAGATGATTCTATACCATTCTATTTTGAATCATTTCAGTTTTTGAAGGAAATTTTGAATAGTATATTTTCAAATGGGTAGCCTGTAGGAAATCATGTAATCCCATTGGAAACAATAGAAAATGGGTTGTAGCAGTCTTTTCAAGTTTTTCACGATCCAATAGCTGATGTGTTGGATGATGTCTGCAGTCAAAGTCCTTCTCCATTAGCTTCCTGCGAGCTTGAAACGTGTACTGATACAAACTTGATATGGCAGCTGGTTTCTTTGTAATTTTTAGCAGGAGTCTCGTCACAGTGCTTAGATGAAATTTTGCATTCATGGTACGAGGAGAGGAAAAGTAATCCATTGGATAAGATAAATCCAAGTGGACATGAATTTCATGATCCTTATGTTGTCTTTTTGGAGGTGGATAAAGAATCTATATTATTCAATTTGGGAAAATTTAGATCTGTTTACAAGTTTTCATGGGAGTTTCCTTTCAGTAGTTCTATCTTACGGTTCATAAATAGGCACTTGCAGAGAATTCAAACAACAACCAGAATGCTTACTTGGTTTCATTGGTTATTTCACTTCATTGGATCCGGTGATGAATGGAACAGTTAGAGTAGGTTTTATTGAATAAGCTCCATTTTGAGCATATTTTCCAGTTTGTCAGTTGTGTTTTAGTCTTGAGTCATTTTTTGTTTCAGTCAATTTCAAGATAGTTTTGGCTGTGTCTAGTTTCAACTTTTGAGAGTCTTGTTCCAGTTTTGAGTTAGTCAGTTCTTAGACATTGTAGTTATGAATTTTGAGTCTTGAGTCTTATGCTTTTGTTGCCAAGATATTGATTCCAGATCGCCCAATGGATGAAGGCACTCATCTACTTTTCCAGAGATTTGTGGTTCTTGGCACCTCCCAGGAGCTACCATCCCCATTGGAGCTAATGTTAGTGTCAGTATCTTCACACTTCCATCAGTGATCAGATTGCTCTTTTGCATGCATATTAGGTGTCTCATCTAATCAACTACATTCCAATAGGTCATGGACCAACTGATGGTAGTGGTCTCATGTCAATTTCCATCATGACATTCACCTACTAACCTGTTCACACTTTTTTTAGTCATTTACTGTCACCCTATTTCATTTCACTCATAAAAAATAGTTTTAGGGTTTAGTCTCACTAGGTCTTAGGGTTTGTCATCATGGTCATTAAAATTTGAATGAAAAGGTCAGCAGACACATGAGGAGGAAAAATAAGTTCATAAGATTATAAATTTACTTCTGTCATGTTCAAATTTCATGTAATTTAAATGTTTCTATATGTAATAAGTATTCAATAGTTGTTCCTGGTGACTTAGTAATGAAGTCAACTCCTGCCATTACAAAAGGTCAATGTAAAAGTCCACCTACGAAAAGGAAAAAATCAGAATGTAAGTGAAACAGAGCATTTTTTGAAAAAAGCTAGCCAAACATTAGAAAAGTGGGTCTGGTTAATGAAAAATTAAATGAGAGGGATATAAAAGCCAATCCATTTGTTTAAAGTATTCATTGTTGGAATTGAATGAGCCAAAGGGATAAAAATTGTGTTTTTGAAGAAAGAAGGCAAATAGAGGAAAATTCCTAACATTTTGCTGGCGATGTGCACTTGGACCTTGGTGTTGCACACCTGTTGCGAGTTTTCCATTGCATTTTGGTCTAGTGTTGTGCACCTATTCAACACTACACACCTATTTCTTAGCATTGTGCACCTGCTACAAAAGCTAGAATCACCTTAAAACTCCTCCAAACTTTCTAAAAATAAAATTAAAGCTTGTTCCAAGTAAGTAAAACATTCCTCCTTGCTAAGGAAAGTTGGGTTTGGTGCCTTGGATGTTTTTGGTTTCCTTTAAGAAAAACCGTAGCTAAATCATTAACACAAACCCTAGCTAATTCTTAAATCCTCTCTTGCAAGTTTTTAAAGGTCATTTCTCTTCCTTCTCACTTCATTCATGTTGAGCTTGGCAAATCCCATTCCCTTTCCCTAACATCATCAACATTCACTCCTTAAGCCCCACTCCCATTTACCAAACTCTAGCCTGATACCCTATTCCCAAACACTAATTCCCACATCTTATTCCTTCACTACATCCACTTCACTATCAAACCCCTCATCCACATTCATAATACCATTCACTCCCCACATTTCCCAAAAAGAAACCCCTCCTCCTAGCATTCACTTCCTATATACACTACTCACCTCATATTTTAAAATCTCTTCATACTCATCTGCTTTCACTTTAAATTCATAAGCATGGAGACAGATTTAGATTATGAGAGGGAAGAGGAAACTCTCAGTGATTCTTCCAGGGAAGCTCATGTACAAAGAAAGCCACAGAAAGGAGGAAAGATCATCTGGGAGGAGCCCACTACTCTTATAGAATTACTTGCTTGCCATCTTGCTATAACTTGCTTTAAACACCAGCCTTGTTATCAGTTTTGTGAAATGGTAGAGAGGGTGAAATTTCATCATGAGCTTGCTAGGTTGCTTGTTATTCATCTCCACAATGGCTAGGTGAACCTTGCTGGTGTCTCTTTCACCTTGACACCTGACACCATTGCAGGAGCAACAAGCACCCCTAATGTAGGTGAACAGTGGAATAAGGGGTAACAAGTGGGTAGATAACATTATGAGCCTTACATTAAGGCTAGATATCACAGGCAAATCAGTAGGGTTTTCCCTTTCAAATACTTGCAGAACATTTATGCTCCTCTCATGAAACTCATCATCAAGTATTTCACCTGTGAAGGAAGGTTTTCTCGCCTATATACATATCATGTCAGATTGTTGATGCATTTCACAAGACTAAGCTTGCTGAACATACCATGTGATACCTTTATTTCCCATGAGATTTTCTAAGGCCCGCAAGTGATTCCATCAGTGCCTCAAGAAGAAGGAGGGCCATCAGAACTACTAGGTGTTCATGAGACTGAAACTACAAGTGTGTTGTTGTTTGTTACCTATGAGAGAGCCACCAGGAGGCTTTTCACTGCTGCCAGGCCAACACTATCTCTACCATGGGTGGAAGGGGTCTCGTTTTATTCACCGAACCACAAGCAAATGTTATCTTCACTGGGGGTGAAAGGGGCTTTTCCTTCTTCTCTAGCTATATAGGTTGGCCAGCAGTCAAAGATAAAAGACAAAGGGAAACAAAATATGCATGAGGAGGGCTATATTGAAGGGCAAGACAAGGATTTTATTTTGATTGAGGAGGATGTCACTGATTTAGGCTCTCAAAGCTCAAGACTCAAAGAAATGATTATCAAATAGAAGGAGGCTGAAATACAAGCCTTATCACTTGACCTTGAGAGGGCCAAATGGATCATCAACTTCCTTGAGCAGGAAAACAAGAAACTGACATAGAAGCAACCTATTATGGAGCTGCAAATGATAAAGGAAAATAGGAAAATGGCAAAAAAGAGAAAGATAAACTCAATATCTTGGATAAAGCATCAATGGCTCATCAAAACACTTAACAAGGGTCAATCATGCCAAATATCAAGAATTATGGAGAAATTTTTGTCAATTTTGAATTTTTAATGTAAAAAACAAGTTTTTTCAGCAAGTGCACAGCGTCGGCTTTTGTTGGGGGCATCCATTTGCAAAAAAGTTTATATTTTTGGAATCAGCATGGAAAAATATGGAAGCTTAGAAATGGATGAGAATTTTGGACAAGTTCTAGGTCTCCAAAATGGCAAAAAACACCCAAAAAGTGCCCTCTCTGCCACTTTTTTGCCACACAGGAAGCAGTCGTGGGAGAATCAATTTTTGGAGGGGCAAATAGACTCCAAATTTTTAAATTCAAGTTGTTCTAGAAAGTATACTCACCAATATTTCCAACGAGCTATCCTACACCTGATTTTGACTCCAAGAAGCCTTCCAAAATGGGCCCAGAAAAAGCATTGCGCATAGGATGAATTTTGCCAGTTTTGCCTAAAACTCAGAATTTCACCTAGTTTGACTATCAATTGACTTTTTCTATTCTCCTTGGTAAATTTGTGATGGTAAATGATGTAATATGATGTAAATTTGATGAAAAATGACTTGAGGGGGTAGATACATCAGTTAGAGGTGGTTTGAGGTTGAATGAATCAGTTTCCATAGTTTTAGAGGCAAGCTGTTCCACTGCGTATTTTCTAGTTCCTAGTTTAGATGTTGTTGAAACAACTCTTTGACTCATGGATTTGAACCCTGATGGATAGAATATGTAGTTTTATGCCTATATTATGTACTTTCTTATTTATTTGCAAAGATTGGACTCTTGTGGATGCTTTGAGCTTCATTGTAAATCACTTCTGTAGTTTGGCAAGGAAATGAACCAGGGTTTTGCAGCATTTTGTGGGATTCTTATGGTAATGTTTCTTGGCATTGTTTCTTCCTTTTTTATTTAGTTTCCCTTATGGTATATGTGCCAGCATCTATTTCTTTCTTCATAACTAAATGAATCAAGATAAATAGGTGGAATCCATTGATATTCAGTGCTCTGCCTTGAGGATACATTTAGTTTTTAATGTTTTATGTTGTTTGAGGAGGACTCATGAACTTTGCATGCCCTCCCCAACTCCTCACTAGTCTTAGACTTACCATCACACTCAATTCAAAGTGCCAAAACACATACCTACTTTGCCCCACAGAACATCCTGCAAATCTAAGTTGATTTCCCAGACCCAAAGCTGTCTTCTTCATTTGATCCAGCAACCAACTATCAAAATAAATCAAAATCCTCTGACCTAATATACCTAGCCTAAATCAGCATTTCATTTCAGTCATCTCAAGCCCTAGTTTCCATATTCTAATTGAGATTGACAAGGACAAAGCCCTCTCCTGACATAGTAGGGCTAGCTACCAGGTTAAGTGTGGTTTGATGTTACCCTAGACCTGCCTTCCTTCAGCCTGAAGTAGATCCAAGTCCTAACAAGAGGCAACATGAGGAGGCTAGAGTAGAAAAATTCCCATTAAGGCAGAATCTTTAAAAAGACCTACCCCCACACACTCATAAGGAGCACCAGTGTGCTTGACAGATGGAACATTGCCATCTGAGGAGGAAGAAGCAAAGAAAGACAGTTGGTCGACAGTGACAATATTCCCTTGATGGGGAAAATGAATCATGCAAAATAAAGAGGAGGTCATGGCATGCATGGAATGGGTCCAACTTCGCTCAGGTAGAAGATTATAATTGAGATTGGGGTCAACAATTTCTACCTCGACTTGCATTGTCTTTCCTTCCAGAGTGATGGCAAGGTTAGGTAAGACACCGAAGGGTCACGAATCATTCCCATCGAAAGCTTCCAAAGTGTTCGGAGATTGGTTCAAAGTAGGAGGACCAATAGCCTTCCAACATGCAGTCGACATGAAGTAGATGGAAGCACCGTCATTGATGACATTCTGATGGATGGTCTTCTCATTGATGATTACCTAAATGAGAAAGGAAAACTAATGAGGGAGGCACGAAACATGGTTATCTAGATCAAAACATATCAAATTGGAATTGGTGGGATCGATGCCCCCAATAGCTGATAGAAAATATTTCTGCTGTGATGGGCAGCTTTGGAGCACCTCGAAAGCTGACATAGCTGACAACACCTGACCCAAATCCTAAACAATATTATAGTGTTGAGCAGCTCAAGGGTTAGTGTTAGGTAGCGGAGGCCCCGCGTAACAGTTTTGAGTTTGAGAGCCTTTGTAAACCTATGAAATATGCAGGGCGCAAAATGTAAAAGATTGAGCCAAACGGTTGTCCACTCGAAGAATAATATAAAATAATAGGAAGTAAGTCAGTCCGTGGACCATAGATAGGTATAAATAGAGCGTGGCTCTATGAGGGAAACGCAGTTCTTTTGGGTTTGATCTTGGATCTAAGTTGTAATGGGTTTTCGAGGAGAACACTTTGTAAGCGTCTATAAGTTCGAGTCGAGGGTTTGGGTAGTGGATAGAGGCTCTACACCTATGTGTGCAGAGGCCTGGAAGAGTTCACAACTATGTGCGTGGACCCCTGCAGCTGAGTGCACAGGGTAGATATAGATGTATTGGTGATAAGTGGAAATAAAGATAAGTTTCTTCTGCAAATTATGTGTTACAATTTGAGCTATTGTGAATCTGACTGTATGAATGATTGATATAACTATTTAATCTAAGTGAATATGTTTATGTTATAGATATGTGTGAATCTAAGTGTATTCTAAGTACACGAACTGGCCAAATTTGTTAAATGTTTGCTTAAAGACCCTTCTAAGTAGATCTAAGCTACAATACTTCAACCAATAGAATAGATCTGTAGACTGCGTGCTAATAGACAGTAAGAGGTATTTGGGATCTGCACGAATAGATCGCAAAAAAAAGTTGTAGAACGGGGTGTGAAACCTCCAAACCACATCTAGACATCCCAAGGGTGTGGAAACCTAGTTCCAGAACCCTCCCCTGCTACCTCGAGTGAGACCTCAGTCTGCACTTCACGGACTGTTGCCGAAAGGGCGAATAGTTGCGGGATTTGCTTGGCTAAATAATTCTTCGAAACCTAGGTTAGTCCCATATAAGCCAACAAATGGTTCCATTGCCGGGACTGAGATCTACCTAAGTGGTGTCTGGTGTGAAACACAAGGACTTGAGAGAGAAGAAAATTGGAGGATCGAAGGGACCAGGTATAGTAGCAGTTCAAGGGTAACAATGACGAACATGATCTAGTTACTTGTATTCAAAGGCATAGGATATGAAGACCTGGAACAATTATGGTTCGTATTAACATCAGTATGGAATGCGCAGTGAATTGCGGATGATAATATCAGAAGGGCCACCTTAGTCAGTGCACTGCAGGACCGAGCACTGACATGGTACATAAAATACTCAAGCAATCACCCAATGTCGGGGACAATAGACATCCACACTAAATTAAAGAAGGAGTTTAGCCGACCGAAGTCAGAAACATAGTCGATTATAAGGTTCAAAGAGATCATGATGATGCCTGGTGAAACCCTGTGGGATTTGGACCAATGACTAAAAGGTATTATTCGTGAGGCTAGCATGACTTTGATGAATACGTAGCACTACACTTGGTTTATGGTATCCCTAACACCACATCTGAGGATGACTTTATCACAATAGAAGATCTCAACCCAGGCCGAAGCACTAGAGATAGCAATGAGGTTACACAAAACTCTGTTACAAGACCCGGGGTTGGGAGTTCAGCAAATCCAAGTGCAGATCCAAAACTTATGTTTGGAAATGAAGAAGTTAAAACAAGAACAGGTCTCGTGACCGGAAGTCCAGGAGAAAGTATGGTGTATAAAGTGTAGAAGCCAAGGACACGACAAAGATCACTATCCATTTTTAGTGAATCTTATGGTGACGGGGGGACCAACACTGCTGCGACTAGAGGCATAGGCAGGACCAGGCACCGTAGCCTCGCTCTGGTGCGCAATTTGTCAGGTGGGAGGAAAACACAACATTGATAACTACCATCTATTACCAAAATACAACCAAACCCCCCAGCAGCTATTCTGCAACATTTGCAGGTCGGTAGGCCATGAAGAAAGAGACTGTCGTAGCTACCAATTGTTAATGGACCAGTCACCTGCTTATAGAGTGCAAATTGAGGTGTGAGGTTAGGATCCAGCCGTGGTGATCACACGTGGTGGGTTCCAGGGCCGTGGGCGAGGACGAGGTGGCATGGGGCCAGGAACGGGTAGTGGACAACTAATCTACTACAACTATGGAGGTCCAGCACATTACACATGGGATTGTACCAACCCCACTAGAATTTCATGCAATTATTATGAGAAATTCAATCATGAACTGATAGATTGTCCTATGCTGATAGCACAGATCCGAGAAAAAATGGCAGTGCAACCAACAACAACCCAAAACATACAAATGATGAGGTTCGAACCCCATGAGGAAGATCCAAAAGTTAACATGGTACTAAGAAGTGGCATGGCCACAGAAGCGGATAGAAGTAGCTTAAGGAAGGAAGATGTAGTGGTGGGTAAGGAGACATATCTGGAAGCTTAGGAAATCTTCGCAGAAGTCTCTACCCCAGGAGGTAGGGATCAGCCTGACCTGGTCAGGGATACCTCGGTGATAACTACCTTTTTAGAGACATGTATAACATTGCTTCGGGACAACAGGGAAGTTAAAGGCTTACAAGAACTAATAAATAGATGTGCAATATGGAATGAACCTCATGTAGTTCGAAAGCTAGGAAGACATGCATCGCGGGCCAGGAGGGAAATGCAAATAACAACGTAGATCGGTGAGTATGAAATGGATCAGGTCATTCTGGATCTAGGCTCAGATGCCAACTTACTGCCTAAACAAACTTGGGAACGCATGGGTAAGCCTACACTATAATGGTCCTCTATCCAACTGTGGATGGAAAATCAAAAAAAGCTGCTGCCCATGGGAAGGCTGCAAGAAGTTATGGTAGACCTTGATGGCACAAGTACATGAATAGATTTTGAAGTTATTGAGCTCATGGATGGAAGTACGCCCTATCCTGCATTATTAGGAATCAACTGGGCCACAAATATGAATGGGGTTATTAATTTAAAGAAGTGGACAATGGTATTTGAAACAAAGTCGCTCCGCGTAGTCATTCCACTAGATCCAGCTGAAGGACCACACTATATTGAACCTGCACACAACAAAGAGAGTGATGACGAATTAGATGATATCTACATAATAGCTGCATAAAGGCAAGAATGGGGCATGACAAAGAAGGATAGAAGAATATCACAAGGCTATGTAGAGTTTTGCACCACCAACTCAGACGAAGAATATGAACGGTGGCGTAACAGGTTGAACGGAGTAACTACACTACACTGCAATATGATGACTAAATCTTTGTACTGTGTAAGGGCCCAGGATTGTGAATTGCCAACATATGATGGGCTGACGATAATAGATGAATTCCTAACAAAATTCAAAATCGCAGTACTAGAGCACCAACATTTTGATGCGTTGAGATGGGTGTTGCACGCGACGCCTGCACGATGGTGGGGCACACATGAAGGGACTTTTGATGATTGGCGCAGCTACATGTGCATGATGAAGACCAGATATGGGAAGTCAGAACTATGTATAATGAAGAAATATGATGGATGCGATGACCTGCACATACACCTTACCAGATGGATCAAAGCCTACGGGGAGGAACCTCAGCCAGAATGGGTGCACTTATTTTATCACACCCTAGATGTCATTCCTAGAAACTGGTATACTGAAGCAGAGCTCCAACATGACATAGGCGAGTGGGATATCTTGTATGTAGGGTTTTTATCGCCTTTTCTCTTTGAAGATCAATGGATGGATCCCGTGGATGAAGCGTTACAGCTGGTAAAGGCCGCCATTTTCAAGGCACCATTGGAACCAGAGGAAATTGTGCAACCCGACTGGTCACGACAGCTGAGCCAGGCTCTTGAATGCTATAATGTCTAGGTATAAGATGATGAGGACGATCTGTGAAACGTCAACATTCTGGAATTAGAGGGGAGCCATGAGGTGCGCGGACCCGAAATCGAAGATCCAAATATCACGATCCCATTGAAAATGAGACAAGTCAATATCAAAATTGAAGAAGAGCCAAAGTATTTAACACTAGGGGACTAGTGGGATGATGCCACAGTGGATAAGGTCATCGAACTACTTCACGAATATCAAGATTTATTCCCAACAAAAATCACGAAGCTAAAAGGGATCTTAGGAGGCCTGGTAATAATGAAGATAATGTTAAAGACAAACGCGAAACTAGTTAAGCAGCGACCTTAACAATTGAACCCAAAATATAAAGCAAAGGTCCACAAAGAATTAGACAAGAGGTTGGTAGCAGGAATCATTGAACTAGTCGAGGAATCTGACTAGGTAAGTCCGATGGTTGTGCAGGAGAAGAAACAGAAGGGTGAGATTTGTATCTGCATGGATCTCTGGAAGCTCAATGATGTCTGTGTTAATGATCCATTTCCAACTCCATTTACAGATGAGGCACTAGAAAATGTGGGGGGCAGGAAGCCTACTCCTTCACAAATGGGTTCTCAGGATACCACCAAATCAAGATCGCGCCAGAGGATAGGAGTAAAACAACGTTCGCCATTGAATGGGGTTGCTTTCAGTACATGGTGATGCCCTTTGGACTTAAGAATGCGCCGACGATATTTTCACGAATAGTGGTAGCGACATTCAAAGAATTTATACACAAGTTCTTAGAGGTCTACCTTGATGATTGAACCATGTTTGGACTAGTTAAGAAGCACATAGCGAGCTTGTAGTTGATGCTGGATACTTGCCGTCGACACCAAATTGCGCCAAACTTAAAGAAGTTTACTTTACTTGTCCCATTCAGGGACCTGCTAGGCCATGTGGTCTGTAAGTAAGGCTTGATGGTGGATCTGGCAAAGATCGTTGTCATACTCAATCTACAAGCACCGTGAAATGTCAAACAACTATGCGCCACACTAGAGCACACAGGCTACTATCGGAAGTTCATCAAAAGCTACGCCCATATCACAGCTCCGATGGGACAATTACTAAAGAAGGATGCTACTTATTGCTAGAATGAGGAATGCAACAAAAGTCTGGAGATGCTTAAGGAAAAGATGGCATCTGCCCCTATATTGCTCTTTCTGGAATGGGATGTCAAGTTTCATGTGCATGTCGATGTGTCGTGTGTCTCACTGGGAGCAGTACTTACTCAACCAAGAGCGGAGGGAATTGACCACCTGATTGCATTCACAAGTCACCAGTTATCAAAGCTGAGAAGGATTACTCCACTACTAAGCGTGAGGGATTAGAAATGGTATATGTACTTCAAAAATTTCGCCACTATCTACTTGGAGGCCATTTTAATATGTTAAAATACCTAGTGAACAAGCCTTTGTTGGGGGGGTGCATTTGTACATGGTTAATATTATTCCAGGAATACGAATTTGAAGTCATCGTAAAGCTAGGATGTCTAAACACAGGCCCAGATCACATGTCCTGAATTGAGACCAGCGAAGAACCCACAAATCTAGAGGACAGACTCCTGGATGCACAGCTATATGTGGTGCGCGTAGCGAATGGTCACTTTGAAGATATAATCCATTTCTTAAACATGAACCACACCGCAGGGATATTCCATTCAGCAAAAAATGGAACTGGTGATATGCGTAGCAGATTTCACCATGATTGCAGGACACCTCTACCAAATGGGCAACGATGAAATATTGCATAGGTATGTCCTGGAGTTCAAGCAAGGATGGATCCTAGCCGAAGCACATGGGGGGTTGCTGGTGGACATTATGCAGGTCGCGCCATAGCCCAAAAGATTCTTCACGCAGGATTATGGTGGCCCACTTTGCATCAGGATTCAAAAGCATACCGCCGAGCCTACAATGTATGTCAATGAATGGGGAAACCATCACGGAGAGATGAAATGCCATTCCAGCCACAGAAGATGCTACAGCCATTCAAAAAGTACGCAATTGATTTTGTAGGACCTATCGAGCCACAAGGGAAGACGGGTGCATGCTATATCATCACTGTGATAGATTATTTGACTTGATGGGTAGAGGCATAGCTGGTTAAGGATTGCACGGATATGATAGCTATGAAGTTCTTGTTCGAGAATGGACTAACAAGGTTTGGATGTCCCAAAATTCTCATGAGCGATCGGGGAATGCATTTTCTGAACGAAACAATCAGTGCACTCACTGAGGAGTTCCAAATATATCACCAGCAGAGTACACCATACCACCTGCAAGTGAATGGGACCATGGAGGCACTAAAAAAAATCTTGGAGACAGTGTTGAACTAAGTCTGCAACACGTGACGAAATGACTGGGACTTGTGCATCCCTGCTATGCTATGGGCATACCAAACCACATGCAAGAAGTTGACGGGCCAGACACCTTTTCAATTAGTCTATGGCAAGGAGGCCATCATGCCTATGGAATATATTGTGCCTAGTCTGCGGATCGTGGAAATCATAGGTATGGCAGACCGCAGGGCTTTGGAGGAAATACTCATGCAACTATCAAAATTGGAAGAGGAATGGTTTTTGTCTGGATTCCATTAGCAAGTACAGAAGCAACACGAGAAAGCATGGAATGATCACCATATTAAGGTGTGCACCTTCAAGGAGAATGATCTAGTATTTCTCTATGATAGTAAGTTCAAGAAATTCCCTGACAAAATCCGAATGCATTGGTTGGGACCCTATGTCATCAAGGAAGTTACCGATGGGGGCGCGATTCAGCTTGCAAAACTCAATGGAGACCCCTTCCCAGGCTGAGTGAATGGCAGTCGCCTGAAGCTCTATACGGGCAGGCCAACCGCATGACTAACCATTCAAAGGATAGTCTCACTACTCCAGCCAGTTGAAACAGAGCGTAGGATGGTAAAGCAATCTGGGGGAAAGAGGCGTGACTACCAGGATATGCTTCGATCTGGCCCATCACCAAGATCATGATCGTGTGGTACAAAGTATGCTGCTGCGTTGCTAAGAGGAAACGTGACTGTTCATGTCAATATTCATGACAACATGTTTGCATTATTGCAAAAGGGAGCGGGCAATGGGCAATTAAGAGAATGAGTACAAGGCAGATATGGAATGAGCTACAACAAATTTTACACGAGGACACTAGAACAGGCGGGAACTAGTGCATTTGAAATTCGAATCGCTTATAAATCACTGAGGGGCATCCATCGGGTGACCTACACTTCTGGAAAACATATACTAGGTCTCGATATGGAGTTGTTCATTATCTTTGCACAAGGAGTAAGCCTGAGGGTGGTGATATGGCCGAGGGAGAAGCAGGACTCCCTAAGGAGTAGGGTGTTGACAG
The DNA here is from genome assembly GCA_000404065.3 of Pinus taeda. Lineage (NCBI taxonomy): Eukaryota > Viridiplantae > Streptophyta > Pinopsida > Pinales > Pinaceae > Pinus > Pinus taeda. The sequence continues at coordinate 25,652 of APFE031089718.1, read as the reverse complement.
CTGCGGGTGTCCCACAAGTTGCAGCATCGACAGTAGGGGATGTACCGGAAAAGGGGCAACATGAAGCAGAATTGGTCTGGATGTCATTGCCCCGCATGGGGGCAGGATGACGAACTACAAAAGTACAGAGAAACGATGGACAAATAGAGACTACGGGTCAAACAAAGTTAATAAGTCATCTCTAAAAGACCTTGAGGATTTGGATCTCACAGATAGTAGCAACGGTCTTGCAAAATTGCAACACAAGTGTTATGAAACCAGCTCAAGAAAAGATAGAAAAGATAGATCAACACCTTAGAATTCAGCCTCTTCGAGGGGGCGACCTCCTTTACATTACATAAATGAACAATTAATGGATGATTCAAATGACAAAACCTCCTTTCTATATATAGGAGTCTAAGGAGTCACAATATAACCCAACTGACCTAACAATAATAATATAAAG
>APFE031089707.1:0-16516 GCA_000404065.3 Pinus taeda | reverse complement strand
CCAACGGCGAAAGCACTCTGTTGGGCCAACACTGACACTGAGAGAAATTGCTAGTGAAAGTTGGGTCACAATCAGACACAATAGAAGTTGGCATGCCATGCAATTTGAAGATTTGGTCCATGAAAGCTTGAGCCGCCAAGGTGGGGGTAAATGGGTAGGGTAGAGAGAAAAAATGAGCATATTTAGAAAGTATGTCCACAACCACCATGATGATGGATTTGTTGCCCGAATTCGGGAGACCAATAATGAAATCCATAGAAATATCCATCCAGACGGAGGCAGGGATTGGCAATGGTTGTAAGGTTCCTAGTAACTTGATCATTTCTCCTTTGTGGTGTTGACACACTTCACATCCAGCAACAAAAGTAAGAATGTCAGTTTTCATGTTCGTCCAAAAGAAATAACAACGAGTGTGAGCATAAGTCTTCTAAAAGCCTGCATGCCTTGCAGTGGGAGATGAGTGCAACTCTACCAAAATGCAAGTTTTCAGGGTGGATGTTGGCGATATAACTACTCGATCCTTGTAGCGAAGAATCTCATCCTTCCAAGAGTAGCCAACTGAGGAATTAGGATCTGCTTTCAAGTTATTAATGAGTTGGGAGAGAGAGGGGTGTGAAAACCATTCCTTACAAGCTTCTTCAATCCAATCCAGTATGGGAAGAGAGATTCATAGCAGGGTGCATTCATCCTCAAATTGGTGTGATAAAGCATCTACTACTACATTGTCATGCCCTTTCTTGTAAACTATCTCATAATCATATCCCAACATTTTGGCCAACCATTTATTTTTTTGTAGTGAGGATAGATGTTACTCCAAAAAATATTTGAGCCTTTGATGGTCTGTGCAGATTTGGAAACGCCGCCCCAATAAGTATGGTCTCCACGTAAGATGGCCATCATCTCTTCCTCATAGGTAGATTGTCCCATATGTTTCCCACTCAGTTGTTTGCTGGTGAAATTCAAGGGTCGACCTTCCTGCATTAAGACAACACCAATACCAGTACTTGAAGCATCACATTCAATCACAAAAGATTTGGTGAAGTCGGGTAGTGCCAATATTGGAGTGGAACACATGGCCTGTTTGAGAGCCACAAACACCTGTTGTGTTGCATCAGTCTAGAGGAATGAATTTTTCTTGAGGAGGTTAGTTAGGGGTATAGCAATGCGACCATAATTGCGAATAAATTTACAATAGTAGCCGACGAGACCCAAGAATCCCCTCAAACTCTTCAAGGTATTTGGTTGGGGCCAATCTTGCATTGCCTATATCTTTTTGGGATCGACCCTGACACCTTCACAACCCACAATGTGTCCCAAATACTCTACTTCTTCCACGCCAAAAGAGCACTTGGAAAATTTGACAAATAATTTGTGATTCTGGAGCAGTTGCAAGATCAGGTCTACATGATGAAGATGTTTTTCCCAGGTTAGGTTGTAGATGAGAATGTCATCAAAGAAAACAGGGACAAATTTTTGGAGATATGGTTTTAGCAAGTGATTCATGAGGCTTTGAAAAGTAGATGCAGCGTTACAGAGACCAAATGGCATGACCAAGAATTCATAATGGCCTTCATGAATTCGGAAAATAGTCTTGGGAATGTCTACTTCTTTCATGCATATTTGGTGATAACCAGAGCGAAGATCTAACTTGGTAACGAATTGAGCACCATGTAGTTCATCAAGAAGATGATCAACAACCAGAATAGGGGATTTTTATTTGTCAGTGAGCTTGTTGAGGGCCCAAAATTCTGGACACATGCGCCATTCCCCATATTTCTTGAGCACCATGAACACTGGTGATGAATAAGGATAGATGTTAGGACGAATAACACCTGCTTCAAGGAGTTCCTTGATGGTTTTTTCAATTTCATTCTTTTGGGCAAAAGGATATTGATATGGGTGCACATTCGGCGGTTGGGTCCCTAGGACCAAAGTGATGTTATGATCATGTTCCTCTCTAGAGGGTGGAATCTCTTTAGGTTTGTCAAATACCTATTGGTGGCGGTTTAAGACCTGTTACATCTTAGGATGAATATGAAGAGCAGTGGATTTTATGGCCTGGATGGCATTAAACTAGACGATGACTCCATGACGGCCCTTTTTCAACAAATTTTCCATTCGATGCAAGCTGATGATAGAAGGAGCACTAACTTGGATTCCATAGAGTGTATGAATGTATTCTGCTTAAAGCTCATATATAACTCCTGGAAATCCATTGTGATTGGGCCTAGTGTGTGAAGCCATTTAGCACCCAAGACAATGTCACAACCACCCATGTTAATCGCAAACATGTGGGTCTTTATGTGGTAGTCTCCCATCTAAAGTTAATATTTTCACAGCGACCTTCACATTTCATTGCCCCCCCATCAACAATAAGTACATAGAAATTAGAGACTGCCCTTATAAAACAATGAACAGCATCGGTGACTCACATATGGATAAAGTTATGAGTGCTACCACTGTCAATCAATACTACTACAGGGCGATGTTTAAGAAAGCCTCTGATTTTGAGAGTTTGGGGCACATAAATGCCCGCCAAAGCATGTAGCGAGATAATTGGTTATAAGTGGGATAAGTGGCATTTTGAATGGAGTTTTACTCCCCGCTGATCAATATTGTAGTGGCCAAATTCCAGAAAACTTGGTACTGCCCAATGTCCTGCGAAAATGGGCCCAGACTATAGCAGCGACAAGCCTCACTGCACAGAGGGTCAAATCTGCCTACAAAACCCCCACTGTTGAATGTGAGTTGGATTGTGGCGGCAGAACCCCAACTGGTGGATCTGATTGGTGTGGCAACGACAAAACCCCAATTGCTAGATCTGAATTGTACTATGGCGGTAGAACCCCAACTGGTGGATCTGATTGGTGCAGTGGTGACAGAACCCCAACTGCTAGATCTGAATCGTACTACGGGGGTAGAACCCTAATTGGTGGATCTGATTTGGAAAATAAGATAATGGGTGATCTTCAGAGAGTCGAGGGAAATATGGTCACAAAAGAGTGTCAAGTGCTACAGATCACAATATACATAAGGGTCCAACAATATTACTTAGTCCAATCTTTCAGAGTGCTAACTAAGGAGGATCAACTGTACCGTTAGTCGTACTACCCGACTACCCTATCGTACGCGCGAGTAATATCCTCGAGTGTTGTTCTCAGTGTATTGTAGTAGCAAGATGGCTGACGGATTATCTAAAGTGAGGTTTCAGGTGATCCTAGGGGGTTTCCAATATACCCAAAGGGTACGTGGAAGTGCAGTTTGTGCATGGTTCTGTCTAATGTGCTACTGCTCAAAGGGGTACCACAGGGGTTACAAGGAATTCCAATAAGTGTGACCACTTCTTGTATTTCCTACGTGCATGCCTCCCCTAATCCATAGGTTTGTGCACTCAATGACAAATCCCTTGGTTTAAAGACATCATAACACGTCTCTAGCCTAAAAAAAATTCTGCCAAAAGTGGAGGTACCACCGGCCCTGGAAAGTGCTCTAATACCACTTGTTATGCTATTGACCTGCGAGAAATTTTAGAATACCAAATATGAGAAGAAATAGAACCTAGAACACATAATAAAATGAGAAAACAACGTATTTTATTATTCAGAGATAAAAGCAATGTTCACTTGCCTCTTCGAGGGGGCAATCTCCAACAGAGCATGCTCGATTAAAAATTAAGACTCGATGATCTTTCCTTTCTAACTATGACTATTTATATCTAAACGACCTTCAAAAACCTAATGACTAGTGGTCCTTTGCATAACATGGGTTAACCACTTTATTTATTAATTATGGTCTATTTGCAACTAACTATGGTCCCTTTCTTAAATGTGGGTCAATCACTTACAATTATTAATAAAGGCTTTATTGACTCTTTAACTAACTATGACTATGACTCGAGCCTAATGGGTTTATTACATAAATAAAGGGCTTAAGTTTGGACCCTAACAACAGATGACGGATGGGGGGGTGTAGGCCCACAAGAGATGTGTGGCATATCGCTGCCATGCAGGCTTGATGATCTATTGTTGTCTATGTCAATCCAATCCCTAACTTCCTTAGTCACATCTACGAAATAACATTATAGTTCACTATATTATTTAGCATGTACGAAGTTCATTGTTTCACCACCCTCTTTTCCCACTCACCATTTCTACAATAATCAACTTATCTTCTATATTTTCTGCCCATGCACTTTTACCTTTATCATTCTCCTTATCATGTTACTTTTGAAGCCTATGTATGTTTCCTTCTTTATGCATTTTTTATTCACATTTCAACTTATCATTTCTCTCTATCATTTAATTGTGTCCTGAAGTCAATACTTCATTCTTTGAGAGCACTTCAATTGAAAAATGAATATTAGTTAGGCATAATAGAGTAAGAGATAATTTTGGTAATGTCAAATAATAACTATGTACAATGATTAAATTAAAAAAATATATTACTCAAATGAAGATGGTAAAATGGCTTCTTAGTTGCAAAAGTTTTTAAAATTGAACTTAGAAGGGTGGCATGTTTGAAATTGGATATGCCCATACATAATTTATGATAATACTTAAAAAGCAATAAATTTCAATTGTATTAATTAGAGGTCATTACCCTAAGTTATCAACATTGAGTTAAGTGGTGTTGAACATTTAAATGGTCTCCAATATCATCATTATTCAAGTTTATATGTTTTTCAAACCCTAGTCTTTATGTCTTGGACAAATCATCGATAATTTGCTTAAATATATTTCATCAATATTTGGTACCACCATAACAATGCCCCATAAATATAAGGTGAGAGAAACTACAATCTAATGTTTTAGTATACAACCTTACTATTTCAATTCTTTGATAATTGATAATTCATCGTTGAATTCCTTTTTAGCTTAACAACCATGATCATTGGATATTTGTCTTAGGAAAATCAATAAGTACTTACCCCTAGCCTTGTATATTAGTCCCCAAGGACCATTGAATTGGCTATATAAATTCCATGAAAGAGTGTGGTCCTAAACAATTCTTGCATATACATCTTAAACCATAACATCTGCATTGATGCCTATATAAGGTTTTATGATTTTGGAATTTAGTATTACAAGAATGTCCATCTTTTAACATGGAATAGGCATTGTAAGGGTCAGGAATAAAGAAGGAAACTTTAGATTCAATATATTTTTCCTTTGGAAAACTTATGTATCATTAGGCTTTGTTACAATCAACATCCTTTGTGTTCCATAAAAGGTTAAAAATATAGTTTTCGTTTTTAAGCAGTCTGGAGACCATGTGTTAATGTTTTACCTTCTCAAAATTTCATGCTTGGTAGGTTAAACCATTATTAAGAGACAAGTTCTTAAGGCTTAAGAGTGAGGTAACGATCTATCAATAATGGTAGGAACCGATGCTCAATGCCAAATTAAAATCTAGGTCAACTAACTAGGCACCTTATATTATTTAACAATAATGTTGCCCTTCTTTTTAATATGGTTTATGATGGGGTGCCAAATTTTGCTTAATCTCTAATCATCGCCCTTGTTATGTTAACAGGTTGTTTCTCCATTTCCATTTCTAGGGTGTTTAGCAATGATACTTGTTTTTTCAAGGCAAACATGATATCTTGAATTATTTGAGTATTGCAGGAGGGTAGAATTTTTGTGCGTCCATACGAGATGTCAACCCCCTGCAAGCAATTTTAATAAACCACAGTAGATAACACAACAACTGAAAAATCAAAGTTATGGTTTATCCAATAGCTAATAAAGACGTGTCTCTTAGTCAAAGGACTTCATGGAAAAATGAGGGGCAATTCCATTATTCAGTCTATTAAGTCCCCAAGGTTATGAAATGAAACCATGTATCATCATATTTAATTACCACATGTTTTAACATCACCCAAATTAAACCTTAAGCACATAGATGGGGTTTGAAAGCACAAATAATGCACCTCACATGATGCAATAATTATGAATGCTCGAGTTCAATAAAACATAAAATAGATGTCTTGGAATCAGAATGAATATGTTGAGTATGGTAATCAACCTTAACATCACTCAATAACTTCAATGTTGAAATTCTAATTAGGTTCAGTATTCATAATGTGTATTTATCACTAATGTATTTAATATGATTTTGATGCATGTTCTTCATCCTAGAGTCAAGAATTTATTTTTCAGTCAAAAGAAAAATTATATGTTTCATGCCCCATTTGGACATTTTAAAATAAAAAGAGATTGAATTTTTATTATGAATCATACATCCACAAGATGACCAAGTCAACCCTCATTCGAAAAGTCAGCCTAGCCCTCTAAGTGGCACCTATTCAGCCCTCCTAGACAACTATAATAAGAGACATATTCGACCTACTTGGAAGCTCATTCATACATCATACAAGAAGTATTTCTAAACCAAACGAAGAAGAGAAGAAGCCGAGTTAAAGGAGTGAGAAGGAAAGTCCAAACAAGAAGAATATTATCCTCGTTGACTAAACCTTTGACTACTACAACTCACGTATGTGAAGGAATTTATTTTTGTGGAAGAGACCAAATTTTTTAGAGGTAATTATAGGCCAAAATTCAGCCCTAGTTGCAGGTATGAAATTTTGAAGTTTGACCAGTTTTTCAAGCAATTTTGACTAGCCTTGACTTTAAATTTTGGAGGCAACTTGGAGGAGGATTTGACTTGGTATCTTGGTGGAAATTTGGTGTTGGTTCTTGATTTCTATATCTCTCATTTTGATCTGACTCTACAAGGAAAGTATTTCTTGTTTTTCCCCATTGTGGGTTTTCCCAAGTAAAATTGTGTTTTGTCTCTTGTGCATTGTGCTATCTGTTTTTGAATGACTAAAATAAGTGTAATTGCTTTATGAAGAATAAATAAAGACTAAAAGAACAATAGTTTTCACAATTAATTACCAAGTAAGATAAATTAAATGATTGCCTCTATTACACTTGGTTTCTCAACATTCAAATTACCGTGTGTCAACCAAATTTGTTCAAGTAGATTTCAAGGAGGAGGAGATAGTACATCTAATATTAGAAGACATGGAAATTGGACAATAAATATCTCTTCCTTCCAATAAAGGGTAGGATGAACCTAAGATTCACCATGTATTATATTAGTTTATATGATTTTTAAAGAAATTAAAATATTAGGTGTCTTTTTAAAATAGTATACATACAAGGATAGTTGGGATGTAATAACTACGAACATTGGAAAAATCTCTCATGTAGCTTATGAGAGTTGAAAATTTTGTATGAAATATCAAGACAATAGTTCTTGTACGTTCATTGTTTAGTTATACAACAATTTTTTTTAATCTAAAGTTTCCCAACTTTGATTAAAAAAAACAAATAATTAAACTAGACATTAACATAAACACTTTTTTTCCAAATAACATTGATCACATTATTGTAGTTCTTCACGAACAATGCCTAGAAAAGTCATTGTTACACTTGTAACTATGTTGTCGTAGGTTTCATTAGTAATGATCATAATGTTCTTGAATCTTGAAGTCATGCCATGTTAGCATATATACCTTTGTGTGAATAAATTCATGCCTCACTGACAGATGCATGTCTACACAATTGTGCTCTTGATTAGCTTCTACTCACCTGAAAATTTTACTAATATTTCTAATCATGGCTTGGGAGCCATTTGGAACTAAGAACTCCACATTAATGATATGCTTATTTCTAGCCATGGCTTAGGAGCCATTTGGAAATAATATCTACACATTAATGATTTGTCTATTTGCCAACAAATTTATTAGTTTTGGAGGAATTTGTAGAAAATCTAAATAGATGACATCATATTATAAACATGCAATTCATCACAATAAGTTGTGTATAAAATCTAATTTATTTTAAGTGAAATTTACACGAATGCACCAACTAGAGTTTGATCTTTTAACTATTAGCAGTTTATTTGTTTACGACAATTAGTGATTAAATAACTGATATATTCTTCACAATAAAAATGTTGAGGAATTATAGAATAGGAATTGATAAATATATGCCCACACATAATAAAAATGACACCAATATTTTTGGACTAAATGTCCCCAAAAAAACCTTGAAAGGAAAATAGGTGCAACAGATGAGGGTTTATTTTATTATGCAACAACTTGAGAATTTTTACAATTGGGTGCCCAACTGGAAATCCTATGGAAAATATACATCACAACTAGAAAAATATATTGGAGATCTCATATCTCCTCTGCAAACCAACTCGGTCTCTATCAAATCAGTCACACTCCTTGCTGGCTACTCGTACCTCTACCCATAATGCACACTGGTGGCTCTAGATCCACTCACACTGCCTAGAAACTAGCTCTAATTGAGTCATCCTACCTCCCTTTGTCACTGGAAACCACTCGCTTTTCCTTCCATAAATATGCATGGCCTTTAGCTACTGATTTGTGGCTCTTCTGGAAACTCGCACTGGGGTTTCTAGCTATTCGCACTACCTGTACGACCTCCTCTATAAATGAATTTAGTCTCCCTTTTGTTGCCATTATGCACTGGAAAAATATTGGGAAACTCTCCTTCGAATATCTACTCTCAAATATCTGCTTCTCCCTCTTCTGATGCTCTCTCCTTGGCTCAAACTACACCCTTTCTGAAGAATGAAAAGTAGGTAGCTTGATCTTCCTCTCACAAATGATCACACTAATGTTATCCCCAATCCCTTGGAATTTCTCATATAATCTCTCACTGGAGTCTCAATGACCACGTTTTAATCTCCATTGATGGCTAAGATCAATTATACTTCATTAATAAAAATATCTATATCAATCTCAAACATCCTTAACTAATTAACTTTAATTTACCACTTTTCCTAAGTTAGACTTATGAAATATTTTAATTATGGAAAATTAATTTAATTAACGTGTTTTCCAAGCTTATCTCATGAAACCTTTTATGGGTTTTGGATATGTCATGTTCCTTAGCCTCTTATCATCATTTGAGACTAGAATTTTTTTTTGATGCTACCATATCCATTAAAAATTAACACTTCCTCTTAGCGAGGAAGGTTTTCTCCACTATAAACTTGATGAACATCCTTCACTTAGACTATCACATGTTGTTGATGTCTAATTTATGTTGTAACTCCTGTATTCACATCTCAGATAATCTAACTCCTTGTCACTAGAAAGCATTGTGAAGAAGTCAACTTGGGAAACACTATCCATTTATCACTGCACATACTCGTATCCACCTCACACTTCTACTAACATTGATTTTGTGCTACAAGTACAATTTGTACTGAGCACCTCAAAACCTGAAGATCGTGCTTCCATATGGATGCTCCATTTGAAGCTAGACTCCCTCTGTGTTTTATATCCCACTATAAATAATTGAGAAATCTATGTCTCCCTTCCTAAATGGAATGTTGGAAAACCTCCTAGCTAGAACCACACCTACTAACTACAACTGGTCAATTTGCACTGCATGTGTCATTGCACCTAGCCTCGTAATTTTGCCTTGAGTATCTAATTGCGCCTTGCTCACACTACAACTGGCTTTGCAACTATCTCTTAAGTATCTGATTGCGCCTATTTTTGGCTTTGCTGCTATCTATCAAGAATCTGAATGTGCCACCTTAGGTTTGATATTGTCTCTCGAGTATCTAACTGCACCTTGCTGACACTGAACTCATATAACTCTGTATGAGGATTGTTACTCCTACTACTATCTCATGTCGGCTCCGATAAAAAATTTACTAATCGATGTGAACAACAATTGGATTTGATCTAGACTTCTTATTTCTCTCCTATGGACCCTACCCATATTGATAATTTGAAGCATCATGTTTCTCCTCCATCTAGAGGTATCACTACTATCAATGCATATTCCTCCGATCTATAGGTAAACTCGTCAATTTATAACAAAGTTGTTGTTTGTTTCCCCTTCCTGTCCTTCCTCTTTAGACATTGGGTGATGTAGTAACCAAACTCACAACATCTAAAGCACTTGACCTTTGACGAGTCCTTCTCTCCTCCTTTTGAGTCTTGTCCCTGAATGGGACCCTTCTTCAACTTTCCCTGTCCTGCAATGGTTATGTTTTATTCTTCCTTATCCACCTTTAGTCCCTTTCCATTGTTGCTGGTAGCACCTTTTGCTAAACTAAGCCTTAGCTCCTCTTGAGTGAAATCACTCTGCGGGAATTCCCAGTTTGGTATCTTATCTCGTCCAATGATTCCCTGAACAAAAATTTTTTATTCCTTGGTAAACCTGTTTAGAGTTATCGCACTAGTTCACTATATGTTGGCTTCTCTCCTACAACTTCAAGCTCATCTCAGACTCCCTGAATCATTGTGAGATAGCCTATTTATACTCTCACCCTTCTACATCTTGGTCGTTCTCAATTTCTCCTTGAGAATAATTTTACAATTCTCATATGGATCATGGTACAACTTCACAACGACCTCCCACATTTCCTTTGTTGTATTTTTTTTTTGCAATATGTAGGATGATATTATTTCAAACCCTATCTAGGAACATCCTCTTTTCTTTGGCCATATCTTTCTTGTAATCAATATACTTGATAGGGTTTGTCTGTTTAGCTGCAACTACTATCATGAACTCCTTCAGACCATGCTCATCCAAAAGGAACTGCATCCTAGACTTCCAAACATCAAAGTTTGAGGCTTTGTCAAGTCTGTCTTGATCTCTAAGTCCTCTTGCGACTATCTATGGGAAACTCAAATAAACTAGAGAACTATATGCTAGAAATTTCCTTATCCTTCCGATCACTTGACCTTTTTTTTAGTACTACATGCACTTGCCTTTTGGAGTCCTTTTCAGAATTCACACTGCCTACTACTTCTACTTGGTAACTCGTTCTACCTCTTGGAAGTCCTTCTTTGTAATCTAGAAAACAATACTAACCTTGAAAATCATATTGGTTGGACTAACAAGTCTGCTACGACCTTTTGCTGCTAGAAATCACGACCTCCTTTTCTACAACTAGAAAAATGGAAACCCACTAAGAAATAAACTATAAAGTCCCTCAGCATTCTTTTCTCTTCCCGCATTGCACAAGTTTGCAATTGCAAACCCTTGCTGCAAATATCTGCGCCCAGATTTACCCTGTGAAATTATTGATCTGCTCACAATAACCTCTTCTCAGCAAATCAATTTCCTATTGGTACTTCTTCTGGAAAAATTGAGTGTTTCCTTCAACCTTAACTATAAATTGATTTTCATAACCCAACAAATTGTACAGTGTGGCTAGTCTGCACATAAAGGGAAATAGTGTGCTCAAATCTCCCTCTGAAACTGTACAATTTCATATGAGATTCTAATCTGATCAACAATGCTTTGATACCATGTGAAATTTCCACAAATGCACCAACTGGAGTTTGATCTTCTAACTATTAGAAGTTTATTTCTTTACAACAAATAACAATTAATTTGTTAATGCCTTATTCATAATAAAAACGTTGCAAAATTATAGAATAAGCACTGAGAAATAAATACACACACACAATAAAAATGACACCAATATTTTTGGACTAAATCCACAACTAGATGCCCAATTGGAAATCATCTGAAAAATATAGATCACAACTGGAAAAATATACTAGATATTTCAGATCTCCTCCAAAATCCAACTCAGTCTCTATCCAACCACTCGCACTCCCTACTGGTTACTCACACCTTTGTCAAGAATGCACACTGGTGGTCTAGATCCACTCACATTTCTTGGGCACTAGCTTTAACTAAGTCGTCCTGTCTCCCTTTGTTACTGGAAACCACTCGCTTTTCCTTCCAGAAATAGCCCTATCCTTTAGCTACTAATATGTCGCTCTTCTGACAACTTGCACTGGGGTTTTTGGTTATTCGCACTACTTGTACGACCTCCTCTAGAGATGAATTCAGCCTCCCTTTTCCTACCACTCTGACACTGGAAAAACACTAGGAATCTCTCCTTCATATCTCTACTCTCAAATCTCTGCTTCTCCTTCTTCTGATGCTCTTTCCCTGGCTTGAATTGCACCCTTGCTGAATATTCCAAATTGGGTAGCTTGATCTATCTCTCACAACAGATCACATTGATATTATCCCCAAGCTATTTTCTAGAAACTAGTTTGTAGATTTGCAACTACTCGTGAAGTTTTGATAAAAACCACAAGACACAGATCTACACTATTGCTTTGCGGACATTAATTCAAAATTTAGAACAAAAATTTCAGACATGCAAGAAGAAATAGCACACATGCAACAAGTATCAAATCTACTAAAAACCCCAATCCCTGCTTGCATTAATCAAATGAATAGAGATGTATTACAATTTATGTGCTCAACTGAGCTCACCCTACAATTGCACAACCTATCTCTCTTTTGGTTGGATGTGAAGCTCCTCCCAAGAGAGCACCGCATCATTTTGTCTTCATCAAATTTTACATCCCTTCACACAACTATCATTCTGAGGGATGGAAAGTACACACGGTATTTGTGGGGGTTTCTGTGTAACCCAAAAATACCCCCAATTCTAATGTCAGCTCTAACAACTTCTGCTCAATCTTGATAGTGTATCAGTACGTCGTGCCAAGCGAGGAGATTTCCAGGAACTCTATCTTGTCCTGTATGTGCTTGTGTAGGTAATCACAGTATCTGATTACCAAACTCTGCTCAAAATCCTTGATACCCAACTTTGTGCCAAGGGTATAAAAAATATTGGTAAACTTGGCATGTCTTGGTCCCTTCCCTGCCGCAGCATGGTCCACTTTATGTGTTTATCCTCATAGCTTCTGACAGGGTAGTACAACTCCTTGATGGAACCCTGGAATGAATTCCAAGTGGATGTGACTGAAAACAGTGAGGTTGTTCTTTCATCCCTCTGCACGCAGTAGGTTTCCCACCAGTCCTTAACATGGGGGGGTGGCTTTGAGAAGCGCAAAAGTGATTTTTTCCCGGTTGGAAAAATCATGAACAGAAAAATATCCTTCCAGCAGATTTAAACATTTATCTACGTCATCCACATCTATCTTACCCTCAAATATGGGAATGTCAAAGTTAACTTGTACCTTAAAGGGTGTGGCGATGCCAGAGTAGCTGCTGGAAGTAGATGTGTCGCCCCAGGGTAGCCGCTGAAGGATCTGGGCAAAGTTGTCCATCATCGTGTTCCTTTGTCATTTGAGGGCTTCTTCGAGAAAGATTTTGATAGGATCTCCTGCCCCATTGTCTTTCTTTTCATCAACCATTAGAGGTCGTCGGGATTTGTGAGGTTGGTCTTGCAAAGGTTTGACCAGTTCAAGACCTAACTCCTTATATCCCGATCTCGTTGGGGACGTGCAAAGAAAAACTGAGAAAGAGTAGACCGCCTGATACCATTGATCTGGATTTAAACAGGAATGCAACAAATTACAGATATAACCATAAATACAGAGATACAACAGAAATAACACTTCATTTCATTAATATCAAATATTGAAGTATGCTTACAAACATAATGGAAATAAGACTAGCTTGAGTGATGGTAGCTTATGTTTGAGAACAGATGTGGTGGCTACATGCCTTTGAACTGAGTTACAATTAGGCTCAAGGGCCTTTTTATTATTTAACAATAACAAAAAACCCTAAACAACCAAAACCCTAACCCGAGGAGATGTAACACCAAGAGTTTATGGGCCTCGTTGAGCAGCCAACTTCCCGGGGTGATAACTTGGTCATATTATCTATGTTTGATGCATATAATACCTCGTTGGGAAGATTTCTTTATATAATACAACTTCTCACATGATTTCCATAGCAATCGCCAGTGCAATTTTGCCAAAAAAACACTGTTTAGGGCCTTAAAAAGGCTCCAGAAGTTCAGGACCCCGAAACATTGCCAAAAATAGTAAATTGTGCTACAATTAAGGAAACAGATGAAACTAATTGGGGTGTCTAGGTGGAATAGGAGGGTGGCCACCAATATTCACCTAGATCAAGGCAGATAGTTGATAACATAATGATAGTTAAAGAAGCAATCCACTCAAGCTTAGTAAAAAAAGAACAAGGATTTATCTTAAAACTTGATATAGCCAACACCTTTGACAAAGCCAACCTTTCCTTCCTCTTTGTCATTCTTCTAAAATTTGGCTTCTCTCATAATTTTATAGACCTTATAAAAGCTTGTGTTATTGGCCCTTGGATTTCCCCCCTCATAAATGGAAGACCAAGTTGTTTTTTCAGAGCTCCCTTGGCTTAAGATAGGGCTCCCTGCTTTCTCCTTTTCTTTACATCCTAATGGTTGAATCTCTCAACAAGAATCTTGAATTTTGTAGATGAAATGGTACCATTACTGTACTTTCCTTCAGCAAATGTGTCAAGAGCATAAACCATTCTTTATTTGTGTATGACACGTTATTTTTGGGAGGTGATTCATGCATTGTTGCAAGAAGGTTCAAAAATGTATTGGATAATTTCTTAGAGGTCTCGGGATGCCTTTATTACAATTTAAAGAGAAGAATTTATGGTTGGAACGCTCCCTCAAGAATTCTTTAGTGAATATCCCAAATATTATGTGTCTCTCTTAAAGCAAATTGGAAGTATTCATTCATTTGGGACAATCTGTCACAAAAAAACCACAAAGTCAGAAATATGGATTAGTTCCATAGAGAAAATGAAAAAGAAAATTCAATCATGAGGAATCCTTTGGCTCTATCTTGCCGGGAAGTTTATCCTGATCAAATCAATTTTAGTTGTGCTCCTTCTTTATCAATTTGCAATAGTTCTCGCCCCTACGAGAGTGCATAATGAAATAGAGCTTATTATCAGAAACTTTCTATGGCAAGGAGGTAAGACCAAAACAAAAAAATTATGCCTTATTAAATGGAATCAAGTTACAACTCCTTTTGAAAAATGTGGACTCTCTATTCATCTCCCTGGAATAATGAGCACAACCCTTGGAGTGAAGATCATTTAGAGTTTCATCTTAGGGGAATCTTGTTGGTAGAAGCAAGTGTTGGAGACCAAATATCTAAACTCTTCCCATATTAACTTTCTCTCAGAGAAAATTCGCATCATACCATGCTCCCAAATCTAGAAATCAGTCAAGAAAGTTCTCCCTCTTATCAAAGATAACGCTTTGAGAATCCTAGAAGGTGGTAAGGACATAAATATTTGGGATGACAATATCATGGGAAAATCTCCTATCTCCAATCATAATGGAATGTTGAATCTAAAAACATGGATGATTAAAAAGAAAATTTGCACATTGGAAAAAATATCAAAATGGAGCCAAAAGGATGACTCTTGGGAGGATTGGTTGCCTCTATATTTTCCCCATGATCATAAGTCACAATGGGATATTCTCGTATCCCATATCTGTAAGGACTAGTGCAAGGACTATGCAAATTTTTTTTTTTTCAAAAGATCTTTTTGTTAACACAACAATTACAACCAGAAAATAACACATTGAGATTTCAATTCAATCAACACACACATCGCTGATGCTCATTTCAGGAACATAACACAACATTTACATACTTTTAATCTAAGGTCAAGTAGTAACGAAATCCACATGTACCGTACACCGGAAAGGCAAGACTCCGCTTTCTCTGTTGTCGCTGGTATTTCCTTGCTGCTGGTCACTTCTGCGAGTATGTGATGATGCACTTGATCTGAAAATGAGACCCACCGGTTAACCTCCCAGCCTACTCCTTGGGTACTCTTCTTCCCCGCGGACCCCCGAGCTGCAATGGGGTTGTGCAATGGAGGAAGAATCTAGCTGGTAGAGGAGAGCACCCTTAGCTCAAGAGTCCCCTCTCTAAAAATCTTCTACCTCACCAAACTCACTATAGCTTCATAATCACTGCTTTGACATCATATCATCCATCCAAGAATAGGGTTCCCCCAAAAAGGTCCCTTCTCTCATGGCTTGCCCCTTCTTTTATAGGAGTCCTCATAGGTGACAATTGGCATGTCATGCATAATTATAATATTTTTTTAATTTAATACTTGATTATTCACCTACCCATGTGTCATTCTCTCAGCAAGGGTCACCCAAAATTATTTACTTAACTTTTTATTTAAAACTAATATTTTCCTCACCTCACAAGATTCTTATTTCTTCTCCTAGTTGTCTCTTTATTCCCCCCTTTTATTCCTTAAATTGTGTTTATTACTTGGAGTCAATTAATGAGTCAAGATTTTATCCCCAATCTACTTCCTAAATTAACTCAGGTTATCTCTTAGAGGGATATTCTTATGTTGATTGATGCCGCATGGAGCTTCTCTACATTTCTCTAAATTTAATTTATTTTTCTTATTTTAATTCACCTTCATCTTTTCTTAATTAAGTTTAATTGGTTTAGGATTAATCTTTATCTTTACAATATGTTTGTCTTCCCCTTTTATCTAATTAAACCACCTAATCTACCCAGTATTTTCCAACATGGGGAGGGTAGCATTTTTAAGGTACCCTATTTATTTCTTCCTATGATCCTCCTTATTCCAAGTTTTTATTTTTTATTTAATTACCTTGGTTTCTAATCATCATTTACCCTTGATGTAACTTTACCTAGTTTTCATTCCTTACTTAT
>APFE031089706.1:0-13536 GCA_000404065.3 Pinus taeda | reverse complement strand
TTAAGGACCAAAATATCTGTGCCAGATGACAGAATGCTAAGAAAAATAAAAGAACTTTACACGTATGGATCTTGAAGTACTATCTCTGCATCTCCTGAACCAAATCCACCCAAATTAGGGTCATTCTCTAATGGTTGATCGACCTTGATCAGTTCGCCTTTTGAAAAAAGAAGCCCTAGTCTTGGAGGTACAGTGTCAACCACTTGCCCACCGTCTAATGTATTATTCATAGCTATCTCATATCCATCCTTTTCTTTATGTAAAATTTTTCTCACACTTCCTATTGTTGAAGCACTATAGACTGTATTGTTGCTCTTACTCCCGTCAGGATAAATTTTTCCTCTTACTCTATTACCACCCACATATATGGGATATTTCAGGAAGTGAGCTCTTTAATCAGTAAGAAGGATCTGGTGAAAGGATGGGGAACACAAGTTCACTATATTTTTGACCGGGAACAGGAACCTAATTACAATAATGTTTTTTTTATTGGGACGATAGTTATGAAAATAACAATTACCTGTATTTTGTCTAATCTTAGGGGAAATACAATCTCGAGGAGCTAATTCAAATCCCTTGGGTAAAATTAGAACAAATTCTACATTTAAAGCTCCTTTTTTCCCATTAGAAAGAACTTGTTTCATCTGCGTATCATAGGGATCTTAACAACCACTTCAACTACAGTATTGGGAAGCACGAACTGTGGAACCTCAATATCCACATGTTTTTTTTGCCAAGTGAGAATTGGCACAAACAATATGTCGAGTGGATTCACAGGGATTTTCAAAATCCTATTGTGCAGAAATGGGATATGCATTCAAAATGGATGTCCGAGTTATAATATGTATCATGACCAGGACAGAAATTAACTGAGTCATCTTTTTCGCCCATGCATAAGTATTTCTATTTTGCATGGTCCAATTATTGGTTCCGAATCATTTTTTAGGTGAGAGTAGCTAGCTGCCATAGTTACCTCTCAAACATTCTGCTACTACATTTATTCAACCAAACCTAAAAAAAAGAAATCGGAAGTCTCAAACTACGAGAAGAATGAAGGGGAGGAATAGCTAATTCCTGAACACAGAAAACACTTTATTATTTTGTTTAATTGTTTCTGTGGGAGAAAACAACCTACCTATTCTTTATTCCTTCATCAAATGATAAATTACTACAATATAAGGAGATATATGATTGGAACAATGTAAGATCCAATATTTAAGAATCATATCTAAGATGATTGGAAAAGCTGAAATAAGACCAAATATGATTTTTTCGTTATGGGAAAATCCATAACTTTCGGAGATCAAATTGATCATGAGTTCCCAACCATGGGGTGGATGAAACCCAATACATAGATCAGTTGCTAAAATAATTAGAAAAGCTTTCAATGTATCGCTCAGGACTATAGAAGAATTCTTGGATCCAAGAATTGATAATAGCAAGTTTATTCTTACCCAGAATGATATAAGCACTATGATTTGGTACGAAAGTCTGAGGCATAAAATCAGTAATATAATCCAAAATTTATGACAACCTTCTCTGTGTCTAAGGACTGATATTCCTAATGTCATCTTCACATTCTTTGTGATTTTTATTCTCCGTATTTCAAAGCTGAGATCTCTGAATACTTTCCTGCGTTGAGATCCAAAATCACTCAGGCTAATTTCCATTTATAGGGCATAAATCTCTAAGGTACTTCTCTGTGGAATAAGAGAATATCATATGTGATTTATCTTTGTGCCATTGGGCCACATTCCTATGAAAAAAGAGAACTCAATTCTTTGTTGCCATTTCTAGTTTATAATATTGTGCAAAACAAAGTAAGGATCTTTGTCTCTATGTGAGATTTGAGGGTTATTCATCTCAGTAATATAAGAGAAAGTGTATGGTATCTCTAAAACAATGTGAAGTTTATGGATTTTGTAATGAAAGGTTTATGGAACCTAAATATTATGACTCTTGTGATACAAATCCAAAGATGTGGAGTACTTTATCACCATGTCTAAGGCTATACACAATAGTAAAATTGTATTTGTGGGCATATGAAGCTCTCTCCTCTATGATATTCATCTTAACTCTTCTCGAAGGTGGGGATACATATCTAGAATTCGACCTGATATTTGTTTGAATATGAAAGATTGAAAGGGAAGTGATCTAAGCTAAATCTGGAATTTGTCACATATGATACCTATTGTCAAACATTATATGAGGTCAAATAGAATTATCAAATGATGAAGAAATCTTGTATCAAGTCTATTAACCTCAACATTGATAAGTAAAATCATCTAAAGTATTCATTGAATCTGATCAAACATATCATGACCCTTGCAAACTAGAAGTGACATATATGTCTTAGGCTCTATGAAAAACAATATATCAACACCTTAATGCATTATATATACTAATGAAAAGAAATATTTACCGTAAGTGTAACTTTCATTGAAAAGAGGTTGAGCTCCTCTTCAATGTCGAGTAGAAAAACTATAATGTTACAAGATAAGGATATTGAAGTAATAGTTGATTCCAAAGTCTCTTAAATATTGAGATATACCATGATGAAATACAATGATTGCTTGGTTTGATAATTTCAAGATTAACCGTCAATTAAATCAATGGCATAAGAAATATAGGGTATTGGCATTTGGGTACTTGTAGATTAAGAGTATGGGGTTTAAAAAACCCTAGCAAGTTGAGAAGAAGCTAAAAGGAAAAGGTCTTGATAATTCAATTATGTTGATCTATAAACCCTAGCAAAGGTTTGAACAAGAAATTTCTAAGGTTTGTACCCTCGGATTGAGTCCTTTCGCTAAAAGAAGTAGAAAACTTAACCTTTGTGTGATGATGTGGATGAAGTTGTATTACTAGTTGGATGCTAAAGGAAGTTGATAAAGTTGCAGATGTATGCAAGAAGCTCATAGAGTAAGAGGGGGTTGAATATTCTCAAAAGATAAGTATTCTATACCTTTTCTCTTTGATTAAGATTGCTTTTATCGTCTTTAAGTTTTGGGTAGTCTTGTCTATGTATTATCTTCTTGGTTATAATTTTTCTCCCATATCCTCCTAGTAAGGATAGTAGGAAAATAACTAAGATGACTTAGAATTTGAATGAATGAAGCATAGCCAAGAGGAATTTCTAGATGCAGTCTAGAAAAAGAACCAAGGACCTAGAAAACTTAGAGTAATCCTTTTTTTAGTATAGAATCCAACAAATGACAGCATTAAAGCAAGAAGGTTGTCCTAGTAAGAGGGACAAGAACATGTTAACACAATTGCCTATGTTAGAAGAGTTACTCTATAATTTTGAAGGAGCCTCATGATTAAAGAAGAACTTGTACTTTGGGAAAGAAGGACTCATGATTCAAAGGAAGAAATTTTGACTTCAGGGGGAGTTGGAAGTAGAATTTGACATGAAGGATCTTACACTACTGTTAGAAATTAAATAATAGAGCAATGGAAAACAAATATTGTGAATCACAGACACAAAAAAACATAAAATAAGAGAGACACATATATACATGGTTCACCCAATTTGGCCTACGTCCACTAAGAAAGAGTTGGGCCTTCCTTTTATATTATCCAACAAAATGAAGAGATAAAAGCTATAACAAATCCATTGTAATTTCCTCTTTGCTCTTACAGAACCTCCTCTCTCTTTCTCACACTGAATAATAATACATAGCCAAAATACAATTCCCTCATATAAAATGAGGGTTTCCTTCTAGGGAAAAAAATCCTAGATTAGCATAACTTCTACCATAAAAATTTTCGCCTAATGAACAACGCAGTTTGACTACGAAATTACAATATTTTATAAGGTAATTTTTCATCTATTTTTTTCTTTGGGGGCAATGCTCCTGAACCTATGCAAGAGGAGGGGGGGGCGCTCATAAAATCATCGTCGCCACCCCTGTACCCCTCTAATGGTGATCCTATGGGCGACATTTCCACCCCATTAAGAATTGGATCCAACACGACTAAAACAAGACCTCTGAATCAAGAAGATAATCAAACTCCATAGCCAATGACTACAACTTTAGACTTGATAAAATTGGGTTGGCACTGCTAATAATCAATAGATATACTACTGATGATTGGGATCTAGTATGTTTTCTTGGAAGAGCATGAAGCAATATTTTGTTGCACTGAATAAGTCGAATATTTGATAGTTTGTACAATTAGTGATGAAGCACCTTTTCTTTGTAAAATGTTCGATGGACTATTTGATGGTGTGTTGGATTTGATCATGATACTCTATATGAATATTGTCAGAGAAAAAATAAGGTCGAAGTACATTAGGATTCATAAAATGATCGAGTCATGAAGCTACAATATATCTCCACAAATGAATAGATAGTCAATGTATTGATGGAGTACCTTCCTAAGGAAAAGGATGAGTATTTCGAGACAAGCTTGGGCTTGTGGATATCTCCTCCTTGGTTAAGAGGGAGTGAGAATGGACACCTTTGTTCTCCAGGTGTCATGTACTATGGCTTGGACTAACAGCCATAATTCCAGGACATGAACACAAGTAGGGAGAAGGGTGGATTGGATAAGGATTAGGGACTGACATTCTTGAGATCTATATTATGACCAAGACTACAATTGTAAGTCAAGGACATTGATCTAATATAAAAATGGTTCAGAGGACCGATATTTCCTTGTGTCAAATATTATGACAATGTATTAGGAAATAGTCTTGTGAGAACATACTTTGGTCAACCTAGGTGGAGCACATGTCTCAGAGAGGAGTTGGTGTCCTATTGAATGCCTCCTAGAATTATTCTTTGATCTAGTGGAGAGATAGATCTTACTTTTCAAGGCCTTTGTATTTTGACAATGTCAGTTATGATGATGTTATCATCATTGATACTTATCAATCTAGATCCTTTCTTATAAAAGTCTTCAACTTGAGAATATCTCGATGGGTAATTATGCATACCTCCATAGTTAAGAGGGAGTGTTGAAGTCATAACTAGGTTCAGTGTTCATTATTGTTATTGTATCATTATGCATTTTATGTAAAAACAAAAGAATACAAATTTATTATTTTCTAGCAGGTTATTCATGCTTTATTTTGGTCAAAATAAAAATGTAAAAGGGCATGTTCTTCATGACCCTTGTAAAAGAAACAAATTTGAATTTTTGAAAAGCATCATTTGTCCTCCAATTTTCTAAGTCGCCCTCCAAAATAAAAGTCATCCCGCCCAAAAGAAATGTCCTTTCGGATGAAGGAACAACTATATATTGGCACCTATCCTCCACCATTTGGAAAGCAATTTGGTGCTCATCTATGGAAGAATAATTTAGATTTTTGAGGCATATATTTATGTGGTATAAAAAATTACTAAGACACCATAATCTCTGAAGAATGTGAGCTAAAGGAGGACTGTAATATGTGTGAAGTGTGAGCTACATGAGGAATGCAATACCTATGAAGTGAAAGCTAAATGAGGACTATAATTTCTGTGTGATGTGAGCTACATGAAGACTATTATATGTGTGGGACGAGGCATCTAAAGGAAATACATGTGGCATATTGATTAACTATATTGTGGACAAAACATGGAAGAGTTTGGAGGGTTGAATTAGCACTTGGATTACTAATTAATTTGAATTGGATTTATCTTGTTGATGAAGAATATATAAGGAAAGGATTGATGGGTTTTCCCCTTGTGGTTTTTTCCCTGGCCTTTGGCCTAACTTTTGGTGTCTCGTCTTTTTGTGCATTGTATTTATTTAATTACTTGATGACCTAATGAATAAAGAAAATGGTAAAGGAGAAACATATATATAAATGGTCATAATTAATTATCATGTTCAGAAATTCCAGCTTTCAAACAAATTTCAACACAAGATTCACCTATTCTTCTAGCATTGAGCTTCTATAGAAATTCAAATGCCTTATGCCCCTCTACTCCACATCTATAGCAGGTAATAATGTACTTTCCATTTCCTCTTCTGAATTTTGTACCTCTTCTAGTGCCATTTCCTCCTTTATTTCCTTGGCCATTGGTGGATTCATTTTCCTTTTCATCTCCTCTAGTACTAATTTTTCCACCTCTTCCTCTAGAACATTTTCCATAAAAAAAAATTGTTGTTCTTTTATGTCAATCTTATCTTCCACCTTCAAGAAGAATTTATAGTATTCATTCACATACTAAAAGAAATGTGTCCTTATTTTGTCTTGAATCTGATATTTCAACCCATTCATGTATATTGGCATTCTTTGATAGTATGTTTCTTTAATCCTTTACCTAAGTGATAGCTTAAAAGCTCCTCAATGTTCTCCTCAGTGATTGGAACATCAGTTCATATTGTAGTGGAAACAACTCATGCTCCGAAACAAAGAAATTAAGCAAGGTAAAGTGCAGTGGAAGCACTTTGGGCCTAATGAAGCTACCTGGGAGATGATTGATTAGATGCGGGATATGTATCAATTATTATTTTCTAGTGGAGGAAAATGAGTTTTGGTATATGTACATATTTATGCATGGTTTCTATTTTAAATAACGCAATGAGTTGTGTTATAAAGCTCCAAAAAGCGATATGGTTGTCATGTTGTCATGTTTATCATGATGGTTTCTCTTTTGATTGGATTGTTCATTGTAAATACTACATCGAGCTAAATTATAAAGCTCGAGGGCCAGTATGTTTTTCTTTTCAGCATTCTTGTTGGTCATAGGTGTCATAGAACACCGAGGACGATGTTCCCTAAAGGGGAGGGGTTTATAATAGCCCCAGGTTAAAAGTTCATGTAATAAACTTGATAAAGGAAAAATAAGACCAAGGTCATTGGACACGTATTCCAAGTTGAATGTTGGGAAAAGCATATCAATGGGCATCACTGTTTGTTTATTATGGATAAGGATAAATTGGAAAATTCTTTGAAAAGGAAAAAAGGCATTATGGGCATTTTAATTATGAAAATAAAGGAAATTAGGAGAAAAGGGATATGAAAGGTCATAGGTTGCATGTGAGAAGGAAATTGAAGGAAAATAGAGGAAAAATGAAGAAATTAGAGGCATCAATAATAGAAAGGCATAAGAGCATCAGTTTGGGGCCTTTTTTCAGTGTAGTGTTGGATTTGGTTTTAGAAAAGAGAAGAGTAATAAGAGGAGAAATCAAGAAAGCAAGCAAAGGAAGGACAAGGAAAGAAAAGAAAAGAAAGGATCAGGCAAGGAAGAGTCAGATTAAGCGGCTTCAACGAGAATACTTGCAAGTAACAGGTTGCATGTATGATTTCCTAGTTGGTTTTGGCATGCATGTGTGTATTTGGTTCATTTTTTTTCATTAGCATGGGTTTTGTTGGGTTTGACAATGGTTTCAGCCTTTCCTTACCATTTATGGATAGCCATGGTGTGATGGGATTCATTCTTGGTTGAGATTTGGATTGCCAAAAGGTTTTGGATCCAGGTGAGGTGGTCTTAGGAAGATCCCAAAGGTTGGGGGTGAATATGGTCTTCTCTAGGAAGCCCTCAAACAGGTGGGTGGAGACAGGAAAATTCCTCAAGGGATGGTGAAGGAATCTAGAGGCATCCAAGCTCGGTTTGGTTTTGTGATCTCGAGCCTGGCTTAGGTGAGATCACGGTAGTGTGAGGGTGGAGGTGGCTTAACATTTGGATTCGCTTGGTTGTTTATGGATTGGTTTATCCCATGAGATACCACATTCATTCTTGGAATATGGCACGGGGGTGATTGGTTGAAAGAAAGATTTGGTGCAGCCCAATCTATGGTCGGGTGGTACATGCAATTCCCTAACTTGGTTGGATTTTTCATATGTTAATAAGAGCTAAGTTCATCTTGTATTTCATGAGTAATTTTACTTTTTATGATATGGCTTTTATGGTTGTTCTATTATGGTTATTATTTTGGTTATATGCTAGTCATAAGCATGGTTTTATGATAGATTCTAGTCATGGCTCTTATCATGTTCGTTTGGAAAATGAATAGTTATTGAATGCATGACCTAATAGATGTTATTTTATCTATTGTGATTGAGAATTGTACCTTCTTGATTATCCTCGGATAAGTTTCAGATCTCTTTGTTCAGATATGCATTCGTGACCTATAGATTTCATGTCCACTATGTGTTTGATGGAATTATTGTCATGGTTATACCTGGTTATTTCAAGTCCTTGTCTAAGTTTTGTGTTAAATGATTTTTCCTTGTTTCATTTATCATTTTTGAACGTTCTATCAAGTTTTGGGTAGAGGTCTCGATCCTAGCCCTAAAATGTGGCTCAGATCTCGGGGTCGCATGCACAAAACTGGGTAATTTAAACTGTAGTTGTTGGGAGGTAAGGTCATCCATGCAACTAGAGAGTTAAAATCATTGGCTTATATTTTATGCAATTTTTTGGGAGTCCAGATCATAAAACACGAGGTGGGCTCAGGGTTTAGACACCTAGAGTGGTGGATTAGCTCCCAGGGGTCTTATATATCTTGAGGAAGGTCATTAAAGTTTTGATTGGTCGATTCCACCTCATTAACTGTATCCATGGAGTTGAGTCATGTCATAGTAGAAATCCACTCATGTTACCTCAGTAGGCCTGTGAAAGTGGGTCAATTTGGGAGGTGGTGTTACATTTTTCAAAAGAAAACACCATTAGTTCTTATCCAAAAATTTGAGGATAAAATTCCTGAAAAAAAAGAAGAAAAAAGACATTTATTGATCAAGAAAAGACTCATACAAAGGAAGATGTTTCTACACAATTAGATGAAAACCAAATAAATCCAACTCCTACAATTCCTCTAAAAGAGAAACCTTTTGTTTCCTTACAAAATCCCCCTTTTCCTTATAGACTCAAAATGATAAGTGAACAAAAAGGAAAATTGTTTTACCAAAATATGATATGCTAGACGAATTGAAAAATATTTGCATCAAAATTCCTTTACTTAAGGCTATAAAGGAGATACTTATATTTGAAAAAACAATAAAGGAGTTGTGCACTAAAAAACCAAGAAGAAAAAGAAAAGATGTTAAAAATATTCAATTGGTAGGAAAGATCGCAAATATTATGATGGGAAAACCAATAGTTCAAAAATATCTAGATCCCAATAGTCCTATTGTAAAAATCCACATCAATGGTATTGAAATTCCAAACACTTTGATTGATTTAGGAACAACCATTAATATCATGAACAAACAAACTATGGATCAAATAAAGCTTCCTAACCTTCAATATACCCCAACCCTACTACAGTTAGCAGATAGATATGTTATCAAACATGATGGCATATTAGAATATGTGTTTGTATCTTTAGAATCATGGGAGTAGCCTGTTGATTTTATTATTTTAACTCCCAAAAATAACTTAGGAGGCCATCCATTGATCCTTGGTAGACCTTGGCTAGCTATAGTTAATGCATTCATAAGTTGTAGATCTAGTGATATGTACATTTTCATGGTAATTATACTAAGATATTCACATTGTATCCACTTGCTAAAACAATAACTGAAGTAGAAAGTGAAGTTTGGATTGATAATGATAATGAAGACTTTGATGACATTCAACTTGTATTTATTCTTTACAAATAGATGAAGAGGATCAATCAATAATTTTAATGAATAATAATGATTCTTCTTCATATTATGAACAAGATCAAAGTTTGCAAGAACAATGTAATATTGAATATTTATCATCTCGCCAAATAGCTTTACATTCTATGGGAACATTTGGCAACTATTTATTAAAAAAAATTACAAGAAAAATGTTAAACATTAATAATAACTTAAAAGAATTTGAAAAGAGGACATTGATAAAGATGCTACATAAAAATTATTTTGCATATACATGGGAATACACTAATATGAAGGGAATCTATCCCAATACCTGTATGCATCACATCTACATTAAGGAAAACGCAAAACCAGTTAGACAACCTCAGAGAAGGATGAATCCCAATCTGAGAGAAATTGTTAAGGAGGAATTACAAAAGTTACTTAATGTGAATTTCATTTATTCAATATCAGATAGTCAATGGGTCTCACATTTAGTGATTCTTCCCAAGAAGAACAAAAAATGTAGAGTGTGAATTGGTTATAGTGAATTGAATAAGGTTACTTTAAAGGATCGCTTTCCACTACCTTTCATTAATCAAGTACTAGATACCTGAGCAAGGAAGAAATACTTTTCATTTCTTTATGGTTTCAATGGATATAACCAAATCCAATTGGCACCAGAAGATCAATACAAAACAACCTTTACATGTCCATGGGGTACATATTCTTATAAGGTACTTCCTTTTAGGTTATGTAATGCACCTGCAAAATTTCAAAGAACACTTTTAGGTATATTTTCTGATCTAATTCATGATTGTGTAGAAGTTTGCATGGATGACTTCACTGTCTATGGAAATAATTTTCATGAAGCTCTTGAAAATTTTGAAAAAGTTCTCATTAGATGTAAAGAAGCAAATATTTCTCTAATTCGTGAGAAATGTTTTATGATGTTTAATGAAGGAATTGTTTTAGGACACCATATATCAAGTGATGGAATTAAGGTGGATGAATCTAAAGTAGAGGTAATTTCTAAAATTTCAGTTCCCACTTGTCAAAGATATGTTAGAAGTATTCTTGGTTTTATAGGATATTACAAAAGATTCATAGAAAACTTCACAAAAATAGCCTCTCCACTTTTTAAACTTCTTGCAAAATATTTTGATTTTATTTGGAATTTTGACTGCCAGAAATCATTTGAATCATTGAAGCATAAAATTACTGAAGCACCAATCTTAAGAGGACCTAATTGGCATCTCCATTTTCATATTTTAACCGATGCTTTAGATACAACTTTAGGAGTTGTGTTGGGACATAAATACCGAACTCCTTATGTTATTTATTACACAAGTAAAAATTTGACTCTTGCATAGTTAAATTACACAGTAAAAGAAAAGGAGTTTTTAGCTGTTGTTCATGCCATTAATAAGTTTCGACACTATATCATTGATTATGAAACTTTCATTCATACAGATCATTTTTTTATTAGATATCTAATTAATAAACCAGTTATTGTTATGTCGTCTCTGATTATATTATGACCCCTTAGACTCCTATATATAGAAAGGAGGTCTTGTCATTTGTATCATCCAAGAATTGTTCATTTGTGTAATGTAAAGGAGGTTGCCCCCTCGAAGAGGCTGAATTCTAAGGCGTTGATCTATCTTTTCTATCCTTCTGTGAGATGGTTTCATAACAAAGAAAAACAAAAAGATATCAAATCCAGTGCACTTTATTCATGGATAGAGGGAGAATTGTACCAAACTAGACTTGATATGATCATCCAAATATGTGTTCGAGAGGAAGAAGTACCAGAGATATTAAAAGCTTGCCATGATGAATTATGTGGAGGACACTTTGTTGATAAAACAATTTCTTACAAAGTCCTCCTTTTGGGATATTATTGGCCTTCTCTGTTTAAAGATGCAATAAAAAATATGTAAAAAGATGTGGTGGCTTCCAAAGAATGGGAAAACCTATTCCATCAGACGAGATACCTCTACAACCTCAGGTACTTTTAGATCCTTTTGAAAAATAGGCTCTAGATTTTGTAGGTTCAATGGATCCTCCACCTAAGCAGAAAAGGTATATACTTGTTTGTATGGATTATGTTACAAAATGGGTAGAAGATAAACCACTTCTTTTTGCTACTGAAATTATTGTAGTTACACTTCTTTATTAGGATATTTTTACTCTTTTTTGTGTCCCAAGGGAAATTGTGACAAATCAAGGTACTCGATTCACATCCAAGCTGGTGCAAAAAATTATGGAGAAATACAAGATCAAACATTGAAAGTCTACTCCATATCATCCACAAGCCAATGGACAAGTGGAATCTACATATAAGGCACTTGAAGAAATCCTGACCAAGATTGTACACTTGCACAAAAGAGATTGGGCAGAAAGGCTTCCAAAGGCACTTTGGACATACCATAGCACATGGAGAAATACTACTGGATACACTCCATATGAGCTTGTCTATGGGAAGCAAGTGTTTCTTCCAATTGAATTACAAGTCGAGACTTTCGTAATAGTAGCAAAGTTGGGCCTTGGTCTATCTAAACCTCAAAGGCAAAGGTTAGCATAGTTGAATGAGCTAAGTGAGATCCGACAAGATTCCATTTAAAGAACCAACATAGTCCAACAACAAAGATCAAGATGGCATAAAAAATTCATTAAAGTTAAGAAATTCAAGATAACTAACTGGGCTCTTCTTTTTTACTCTAATTTCAAAGATTTTCATGGAAAATTTCAGACTCGCTGTCTTGGTCCCTATGATATAGATAATGTCTTTGATAATGGAGCAATTACAATTAAGACTATTGATGAAAATAATATTACCTTCCTTCTTAACGGTCATATACTAAAGTTATATCATAAGCCCTTGATAAGAGAAGAACTTGTCAAATATTTGCAAAATAATTATAATTTCAAGTTGGTTGAAAAAGGAGATCTTTCTCCTCATCTTCCAACTAAATTGTAATTTCTTTCCTTAAATTGAAGAGAAGAAGAAGAAAATAAATAAATAAATAAATAAATATATATATATATAACCAATATTGTTGGCATGTCTATATAGAAAATCTTAACTAAAAACCAAGAATTATTGGCGGTTTAGACTTTCATAATTCCTTGTCTTGTCCCATTTTCTTTTTATCCCTCTTTCTTCTAATAATTTTTTTAGGTATAATAAGTATTTTTGGAAACATGGTTTTCTTCAAGTATTTTTGGAGGTTAGCAACACCAATAAAAATCAGCCACATCAACAACAACAAAATTCTTAAAATAATTATAAAGTTTAGAAGACAACTACAAAATTTGACAATTTCCACAACTTAGTTCAAATTCTACAGCTAATGATATACCTACAAAAGTGAATCATACAGTAAGCATCCAAAAGGCATTATAAATATGCAAAATGGACAAATGGCTACCTCAAAAGGTACATAGAAAGGATATTAAGTCATTTTTCATTAAGAAATTATAGATCTATGGGCTTGTATAATAATTCTAATACACCTTATTTTAAAATCATGACCATGTACTATAACCTATCATTATCACACCTGGCCTCCTTATCGTATCCATCTCATTATGTTAAAATCCTTCCACAATATGCAAATGATTTGAAAAGATCTCAACGGTCCTATAAAAATGGATCAAGCAAACTCATGGGAAATAATGAGCAAAGAAGGTGTCTTATTCAAGTTCAATCACTTGCCTATTTCATTCATACTCTGCTTCCATCAGCCTTATTCATTTTCTACTATATCCATCTCTATTCATCCCTGTCAAGAAAGAGGTAATTCAAGGGTTCAACTTTTTTTCTGCCATGGGTGTTACTGTCAAGTTTGAGCCACATGGAGCAAATTTTCTTTGTGCCTATTCGAAGGTTACAGATCAACTGCAAAAGTTGAGATGGCTTCATTTTTTTATAAATTCAATGGACACGAAGCAGAGGTTACACGATATTTTTCTAGAGCCTTCGATGGTGTATAGGATGAGATAGGAGACATTAGGATTAAGATTTCTAAGTC
>APFE031089701.1:16299-36584 GCA_000404065.3 Pinus taeda | reverse complement strand
AAAGATGAACCAAACAATGAACAAGAAAGAACGACAGTCGCTGAAGAAAAAAAAGTGAAAAAAGAAAATGAGCCTTGGCTAGCTAACAAAGAAAAACAATCAACACAAAAATAACGTGCTCCATAACCACAACTCAAAAGAAAAACAAAATAAACCCTTCAAAAACCTAAGAGTTCCATTTCCCTTCCGCTTAGAAGATTATTCATTAAAATTTTCAGTAAATTTTTTGTTAATATATTATTTATATTTTTTAATAATTATATTTAACTTTGTTTAGTTTAAAAATGATTTATCTACCAATAAAACAAAAATCATTACATAGTCACATGTTAACGATAAATATTTGAGATGTAAACGGCCCCTTTGGTGGAAAGTGCCCTTAGAGCGTGTTAGAACGGATTAAAATGTCATGAACAAAGTCTTGGAAAAAAAGCTGTTCGTACGTATAGCCGAGTGACAATCAGCTTACCGGAAGCATATTGAAAAGAGAATTAACAACTTGTCTCATAACTATACACTGATATAAACTGACTTCAATCCTTTGTCCATGGTGTTTCACTGGAATCTGGACACTTCAACATTTGGGAACTTGAGATCTTATTCAGGATACTCCAATTTTTGAGAACTACTCTGTCTCTGGGATCCTCGGGATGATTTCATATGTTTTTCTTTTAGATTGTATCGATATCATTCTGTTTCTTCTGTTATACCTCTTTTTAAATATGTATGCCAATCAAGATTCTTTTTAAATATGTATGCCAATCAAGATCCTTGAACTTTGTAGATTTGAAACTCTAACTCTGTACTTTTAATTATTATATATTTTAGAGTTTTAATTATTATATGTTTTTAGAGTTTTTGGAAATTTATGAAAATTATTTTTTGATTAAAGGTTAATATTTTGTTATTTAAAATACATTTTTAATTATATATAAAGTCAGACCTCTTAAAGATTCAAATTTGTAATTCCAATAAATTTTTATCAAAGTCTGAACAAATTCTACTTAAAAATATATTAAAAAACAATGTACGGGAAGATTCAAATTTGTAATTCCAATAAATTTTTATCAAATTCTGAAAAAATTCTACCTAAAAATATATTAAAAACAGTATACTGGAGGCTTCAAATTTGATAAAAAACTATGGACAATAAGACAGAAATTTTAAAAAATTTAGATTACAATTATCAAGTTTCAAGATTTTGATATCCTAAAAATTTTGATGATATTGAATCCATTTTTATCCTAAAAACATAACTCAAACACTCATACTAACCCTCAAACACTCATACTAACCCTCCCTCGTACTGTCAATTTTCTTAAAAAAAAAAAAAATTAATACTAGTTTAACACCACCTTTAAAAACTTCCACAAACCTCCACAACATTTAAATTATGACTCAGTTGTTCCGATGTGAATCTCTGAAAATAAAATATTGTGAGACACCATAAGCCTCCATTCGCGTGAAGGAGCAACATCCGTGACAGAAAACAATTCCTGAAGATGATTGAAGAGACGCCCCTAACACAGACCCCACAGACTGTGTGGGAGGGATATAGTCCACAAATCGACACCTGTAATTCTCGTGAGACTTGGCAACCTCTGACTGAAAGATACCCTTGCGGGATTTCTCTGGTGTACCCACGTGAAGACACAATCCATCCATCATCATGCTATAACTGTTAGAGTGTATTGGTACCCACGTCAAGACACAATCCATCCATCATCATCCTGTTGAGTGTATTGTACTTTTTAGGCTTTGTATATGGAGGGAGTTGTTTTTAATATGATTTTTTGAAATTTCTAGTGCTAAAATCTGGCGGAAAAATTTGAGGTGAAATCTTGATTTGTGTTCTCTAAACTGGTTTTTTCACTGTATATATGGATTCAACCCCCTCAAAAACCCCAAAGGCATTGAGTTTTGATAAAATTATGTTAAATTTAAATGCTTTGATATGATTTTTTGTCGTGACAATGAACCACACTTTGGTAAACAAATAAATTTTGATGTGATTATGACGAAAACCATCTTAATAAAACAATAATATATCTATATATATATATATATATAGAATGAATTATTAATAATATTTAAAAATATATTTTATTTACATAAAAATATAATTTAAAAATAATAAAAAAAAATATTTTTAAAAATTTTATATATATAGTTAAAATGGCATTTTAAATAAGAAAATAAATTAAGAATTTAATTTTAAATAGTTTATTTTATTTTGATTAAAAATTCTAAAATATATAATAGACAACCTGAAACAATTTATATCTAATTGTTTTCTATTTTACTTTTAATCTTGATTTGTTCGGATCATGGTATCATATTGTATTTTCCAAGGTCACTATGAATAACCAACTTACATCCATCCTAATTTACATCCGTCTTTTTCACAGTGGATCCACCAAGTGCTTAAAGGGATCAAATCTCTCATGATGCAAACTTCTTTTGAGTACAACAAATATTTCAAGACATAAACTTTTTTTTGAGTACAAAACTTGAGGGAAAGTTTGCACGTGAAAAGATTTGTTTCCTCTAGTGGTTTAGTAGATGGGTACTTAATATGGATTTATGATGGTTTTTAATAATATTATTATATTTTATAAATTTATGATATAATTGTATTCTCATTATTTATTATTTTATTTAAAGTCTTTGATTTAATTCTTATATATTAAAGAGATATTTTTTTGTAGTAGTCAAAATTAAACTATTTTAGATTTTCTTATATATTTATGATTTTCTCCTTTTTCAATTTCATTAAAAATTTATTAAATTAATTAAATTAAATACATATCTACAAAATATTTTGATTGTAAAATGATTTATGATTTTTTTGGCATGTGATATGGATAAGACTTGACCCATGATAATATAACAAAGGCTATCTAAAAGTTAATAATTTTCATAATAAAGTAAGATTGAATATCCAAACTTAAGAACCTTGTTATAATAGAAATAGTAAGTTTTAATATGCTTATTAACTAAATTTAAATATGATTACAGAATCATTATTTTAATTCATATAGTAAAATAGATCTTAATGTATATATATGTTTATTAATTAGATTTATTATGTTTTATATCAATAATTTGTTTTTATTTATATAAATAGAACATGCAAATGCTTATAAACAGAAATTTACAGCACTATAATATAGCTCCTATACTGGGTTGAGTGCCTCTAGTCATAAAAGAAAATACAAATGCTCGTCACAAAAAATGTACAAGTGTTAACTAAAGTTGAAAATTACACGTCAACACATTTAAAATAAAATTTCTTATAATACTTTTCATTAAAATTAACTAAATACATACATTCATTTATTATTATTATACTTGAATTTATTTTTTTTTTTAAAAAATATTTTTATTTCTTTAAAAAAAAATCGCCCATCTCAATCACATCTCGATCATCAAATAATCACCCATCTCAATCATATTAAACTGTAAAATACACCTTTAGATACAATGACTTTATCATATTTAATTCCTCCAAAAATAATATATTGTGATTTTCATATACCAATTATATGTCAAAATATCCCAGGTATACCTTCATTATTGATACATTAGGTGCTCAATGTGTGTTACAATACCCTTCCTATGTTTATTAAATCCACCACTGGTATTATTTATCCTTCCTATGTTTATTAAATCCACCACTGGTATTATTTATCTGATGAGTACTTTGGAACTAAATCCTTTACGGTGTGTCTTTTAACTTAGAACACTACTCACGAGGAGCCAAAAAGTACGAGAATAATATAAAAAAAATGTTACATATGAATTCATAAAGATTCGAATATCATTTTTTCTTCTTCTAATTTGTTCATTATATTTTAATATATAAGATTCAAGATTCATCTGTCTTATTATTTTAATTTGTTAGTTTTATATATATAATATATATATATATATATATATTATATATATTAATTTGTTATTATATTTAATATATAAAAATTTATAGATTTCATTTATCTTCTTTAATTTGTTCATAGTGGAATATACGCGCCTCCCAGATATTATTAAGCGTTTCGAGATATTATTGACTATGAATTAATTTGATTAAAATTAAATCATATTTATTATAATTAATATTGGCAATTTAATTTTTTTTTAATAAATTATTTTAATTTTCCTATCGACTCTCTCTTTTGTTGAATAATCATTATAACTTTTTACTAACAAGCTTCTCCACCCGCAGGAGGTTGTCCTCCTCACTCCAGCTCACACAGTCCGTAACGGAAACGGTATTTGAAAACATTCGAGCCATTAAATAAACTAATAAAAAAATATGAGTATAAAGGAAAGATGATCATATTTATATTAAATAGTACAAAAGTCTACAGACATTATAATATCAGTTGCATATCAGGTGAAGTGAAAAACTGTTATTTTATTAATTAAATATAATATGACCAATCACGTTATTAGTGTGGGAAACATCTACAAAATTAGAAAATCTATTGAATGAGCCTTACGCTTAACCACAAAACAGAGGAATTAATGTACATGGAGAGAGAATGAAATGCCTAATAATAAGAGATATTCTACTGCTAAGCTAAATAAGAGATATTATGATATTATCAAGAAACACTGAACATGACCATGGCATTGGGCTTTTTTCAATTTTTGGTCCACTAAAAAAACTAAAATTAAAATAGTGATATTATATCGAAATTTTATTTTTAAAATAAAATTGTCCGAATTGGAACTTTCTAATTTACAATTCTTGTGTATTGCGATGTGATGAATCGTACACTGTTTTAAAACATTAAAGATAGGTAAATGAATTCACCCAGAATGCTAGTTATTATTGTATAATGTTTTTAGGTTTACTATTAAATAAGGTTGTATAGCTAGTGTTTCTATGTTGCTGAGTTAAATTATTGAATTTTGAAATGTATGAACTAATTATTGTATTTGAATAAGGGCTACTTTGTAGATATTCTTGCTTAGTTTAAGTATCCTTAAATAAAGTAAGAAATAAATAAGCCATACATGAATGAATGAATTAAGTGTTTTTTTAGTAGCCATAAAATACTACTAATGACTTGAGACTTGGTACTTGAACATTGAAACCAAAATTGTAGAATCATACTTCCAAACAAAAAAATGTTTCCACCAAAAGTGGTAAAAATTGATATGAAACGTTGAAACCAAAATTTTAGAACCATACCTCCAAACTAAAAAATGTTTCTACTAAAAGTAGTAAAAAAAATATTGTTATCTTGCATTGGAAATCTGCTAACATATACATATATATAACCTCTTATCAAATTCTATTATTACACAATATTACAGTTGTACGTATACATATGAATATGCTCAAGATAAACCTCACAAATATATATGAATATACTAAATATGAACAAAAAGTATATGTTCTACACAAGTAAAACGAACACTCAAGTAGAGATTTTTATTAAACACAATAAACGAACTAATAAATTAAGAAAATATTGACGTTGTAATGCTTTATGTAATAAAGACACAATTACATTATTAATTTTAGGTGATATAATTTTTAACAAAATTATGATATATATATTTTTTAATAATGTGTTTTTGAAAGCATAATAATTTAAAGATGTTTGAATTAATTTTTATTTGATTTTAGGCAAAATTCACTAGTGACAATTTGATCATGACTTACGTGACTAGATTCCAATGTATTATAAAAAATGTAAAAAATTTACATTTGCATGACATTTCAAAATGAATAAAATATTTGGCAAAACTGATATTAAAAATGTCATTTCAAAAATATAAAATTATAATTTAACTAACTATTATATCAAACACTGTTAAAAATAAATATGATTAAAATCTTTCTCCTTAAAAAATGAGTATTTCAAAGTGTATTCAAAGAACCAATAAATTAAAAGTTATGTAATCCAAGTACTGTAAAAAAAATAATTTAACTATTTCATTTTTTAATAATTTCTATATTTCTCAAAATGAAATGTATTATTTATTATTTGATAGTTTATTTTTTATATGATGTAATTTGTTATTTTATATGATGTAATATGTATGACAATTTTATAATTGTATCATTCTCGAAATTGAAATTTAATATAAATTTTAAAATGCAAAACAATTAAATAAAGATTCAAATATACAAAATAATTAAATACAACAAAAACTAAAAATGTAGAGCATCTTAAAATTTTGAGTTAAAAAAATATTTTCCAAAATATTTAATATGAATTTGAAAAGAGACTTAAATCCATTGCACCTTTTTATTTTTATTTTTAGTTGAAAACCTCTGCTTGACAATAAACAAAATTCACCAAATCCACCTTTTAAAAACCGAAAATTCACCAAATCCACCTTTTAAAAACTGGGTATTACTAGATTGAAAAATTACTAAAACCACGAGCTAACATCTTGCTTTCTTGCTTTGCGATTGTTATAACATGGTAGATTTGATAGGGCCCTGGGAATTTTCACAAAGCAGCGCGCCCTAATATTTTTCACTCATAGGCCCAATAGGGATTTAAATGCCAGTTATGAGTTTGGAAATGACGCGGCCGTATTTGAAAAAAACATATTTATAAAAAATTATATTTATCGCCTTGAACGTTTGTTGTATATTAATAGAGTTGTCTATGATGTGATTTTTTGGAGATTCCGGTGATGGAATCCAGCGAAAGAAATCGAGGTTAAATCTTGATTTGTTGTAGTTAAAATGATTTTTTAACAACATATTTGGATTCAGCACTCTGAAAAACCCCTGAGACACTTTGATTGTGCAGAAACTAGCTATCAAACTTGCCATTCCAATAAATCCGGATTTTGACCAAAAAAACCCACCCAAAAAACTTTCAAAAAATCTCATTATAAACAACTGCTATATTAATCTGCCTCCAGCAAAGACTGCCCAGCTTAACCTGCATTTGGCATGATGATGCATTTTTCACATAAAGAAGGATAGGGAAGATGAGGCCAGGCCTTGCTGAAGCCGAATTTTCCCGCTATTTTGCTGCATTTTGCCTTGTTAATAGATCTCCCGCTATCTTGCTGCATCTTGCCTTGTTAATAGATCGTACTGCCTCTGTCAAATTGTGTCAGTGAATAATAAATAGTTACAAATTGAAGTACTAGAATTTTGATATTATTTATTACTGGAATTCATATACCAATTATATAAATTCTAATTTAGAAGATTTAAATTGTAATTTAGAATTTTAAGTTCTAATTTAGAATTTCAAATTGTAATTTTAAGTATATAAATAAATTGAAAAATAAAACAATTCAAATTTACTTCAAAATTATATTATTTGATAAATTGTTTTTTAATTGATTTTAAAATATGATACAATTTAAAAAATAAATTAAAATGATTATTTTTTTATTTTTTATCAAATATAGAAATAGATAAATTTAATAAAATTTTGAAAATAATATTATAAAGAGATATATTTTTTCCAATAAATAATTAAGAAAAACAAAACAAAAGACAAATCGAAAACAATTGGATTATTATTTAACCTCTCCTTATGCTAAAGAAATGGTAAGGTTTATAGTGTATTTTAGAATGAATTACCATACATGAAGCTGGAGAGCGCCGGAATGCGAAGCCGGAACGCGAAGGGGCCGCCATTGCAGCCAACCAGGTGCGTTTGTTTTTCTTCCTAAGCTACCAATCACAGACAGCCATGGGGTGTTCTAGATGGCCCCACAGTTTCGGGTAAGCTTTCCTTATCATCCCTTCTCGTTTTTCGGGGTTTCGTGACGTGCTTTTCCACCAGCCTTCATGCATTGCATGTCTCTGTCTCGCCGCCACGTCTCAAACTCATAAGCCTCAAGGCCATCCTCGTTATATTCTGGTCTTCCCATATGTTTACATTTTCTTTTGCTTCAACCCCTGCGCCCGGGCGCAGGGTTCCTTTCTACCTCTGTAATCTATTCTTACTAGCGCCTTCTGAGTTTCTCCATGTTTCTTCTCTGGAATCTGCTCTTTTCACTGTTGGTGGCTGGCTTTCCTTCGGCGTTTGCTGGCGCTCTCTCCAAATTCAGGTGAGGTCACGGTTATTCTCCTTGTTATATTGTTTTTAAGGTTCTGTCATAAGAGCACTGCAATCTGGGATGTTATGGAACTGTCTTAAGATTCATATTATTGGTTTTTCTTATATGTCTAGCTACATTATCAAACGCTTGTCAAGTTTTTAGTATTATACGGACAATGGTCTTCCATGACCTCTCAGGTTCATCTTCCACGGGCAAACTTATTTCTGAACGGTTAATCTTTATCATTATGGTCTTTAGAATTCTGAACATTTTGTTCATTGTCTTTATGGCTCTCCTCCTTGTCTATATGGTTGGGAGATACATACTGGGATAAATGTTACTCTTTGTTTCTTCACAAGAGGGTGGCATCCGTTCATGGTTTCTTCGCTTCTAGTGTTTTTTGTTCTAGCGTTTCTGCTACAGTTTCTCTGGAAATGTGTGCATCTCTCTATTTAGGAATTTACAGTCTCGTTTTTTTATCTACAGTCCTTGCTCGGACTTCCGACTCAAAATTGGTTATTGGTGGTGTATCTTTCGAATATACCGCTGCTGTTTTGATTGCCACCCCCAGCCCTCGGCATAGTTTGTGTTTTGCGCTGGGTGCCCATCACTCTTTCCTCTGGTTCTCCCTGCCGAGTTCTTCAACATTTTTTCCGATATCTCTCTCGGATTTTCAGTTTTGAATTTCCCCGGCGATCTCGAACATTAATTCATCTGGGAATCACTCTGGCTTGACAACGTCAACATTAGAACCTAAGTCAATTTGCCGGCTGCTCACATCATGTGATCGACTTTTTTGGGCCATCCCTTCAGTACCCGAGTGTCCTTTTTTATCCTTCTTTCCTCGAAAATATAGTAGTTTTTTTTAACCTTCCCTGACCGTATCTATGTCTTTGGCGACATATCTTTTTTAAGCTCCCTTTTCTGTACCATCCCTCTCGCTTCTGTCAGGACTGACCTTCCATCCAGGTATTTTGTGACTGTCATATTCTTCTTCGGGATTTTTTTTTTCTCGATCATCGTTTTTGGCCCTTCTGGAGCCTACGGTTTGTCATCATCTTCCATCATGTCGGATGGAGATGACTCTTCTTCCACCCAGGCCCTCATAAATGCCACTATTGAAGCAGAACGGGCTCATGGAGCCCCCAACAGCTGGCATGCCACCGTGGAGGACATGTTATTATCTTGCAATGCCACTCAGTCTCCTATCGTGGAAGGGGTCAAATCCCATCAGTCGCTTGGGGGGCCTCACAGTAGCAAAGAAGACCTTTAAGCTCATGAAAAGCCTTATAACAAACACAACCATCCCATTAAAACGGGCCCACCTCCGAAGGCGGTCTCTGTTAATAGTGTCTTCCTTGCGGAAAGAATAGACAGTTTGCAAAAGTTAGCTCTAGTTGGGAAATGGCATTTCCCGCATATGAAGGAGTCGGAAATGAGGAATTGGTTGGCGGATAAATGGCTCCCTCTAATAGGCTACACCCCTATTATTTCACGACTTATGAAGGACTGGTTCTCATTTCACTTCCTCAAAGTGACGGATCTGGAGACCATTCTAAGAAAACCATGGGTAGCAGGCAGAAGTTTCCTATCATTGTCTAAGTGGTATATGGGCTTCGATCCTATAAAAAACACTCCATCAAATTGTATGATCTGGGTCAAGCTGCCGAACTTGCCCCTAGAATTATGGTCTTCAGAGACCCTCTCAGAAATAGGGAACTCGATTGGGAAGTTCATTTATGTTGATCCATGGTGCAGAGGTGAACGGGACAAGAGGATCGCATGGGTCCTCATAGAGAAACCATTCAAAGGTGCTTACCCAAAATACATTGATATCTCTTGGGACGGTATGCAAATTAGGTAGAGGTTAGATTTTTGGGGCATCCCCTTTCGATGCTCACGATGCCACAAAATGGGGCATCTCATTAAGAACTGCAAACTCCACATCAACAGAAGGCATAAGAAGTCTCCCTTCTTAAAGGAATGGAATCGGGGGTCGGACTCTCTCTCCGTGGATCTTGGCATACAGGACCGCCACCCCTTCTATCAAGTCGAGGATCCCTCCAGAGCTAATGCATCTCCTCGTGTCTCTCCCATCCATCCAAATGAAGTGGCTTTCGTCTCTCATATTCATGAACCCTTCGTGGAGAACTTTGTCCCCTCTCCTCCTGTCATGAATCAAAGGGATTTCACGGTTAGCTCACACACTATTCAGATTTCTTCTTCCCCATCTTCCCCTACTAGATCCCTGCCTCATCTCCCGAAAGGGCCCTCAAAAGGTAAAGAACCGGCTCACGCGCCTACCCCTTTCAACTCTCCATCTGATTCGCCTATTAATAATCTCGAGAGTGACATCGACCTTTTCATTCAAAGGAACCCTATAGAGTTTGAACCTCTCACCATTCACAAACCATCCCGGCCCCTCCACCTCTCCATCAGTCCAAATTTAGCCAAGAACATTACCGTAAGGAAGAAAAAAAAGGGTGACAACCGTCACTTCAGGGGCAGAACGATTGCCACTGATTTTGGTATTACTAATCTATCACTTGTGGAAGTGCCTATTCTGGACTCTGCTGCCCCACAGCCTCTTAGAGCGAGCATGGCTGGAGAGTCCTCAAGATGACCTTTCTAATCTCGATGAACATCAGGGGTCTGGGCGCTCCCCAAAAATTCCTGGCGCTTAATTTTTTTTTCTTTTAGGCCCGTCCAAAAATTGTTTTCATTCAAGAAACCATGCATTCCAGCAGGGTGTCTATAGCTTTCTTCAGGAAAATGTTCCCTTCATGGTTTATGGTTACTACTGAGGCGAATGGATTATTAGGCGGTTTAGCTGTCCTTTGGGATCCCGCATGGATTAAAGCAAAAGCTTTCAAATGTTGTGTCGGGATTATGATTTCGACGTTGGTCAAAGGTTATGCTTTCATGTTAAATCTTCTAAATGTCTATGCTCCATGTAGGAACAGATCTCCCTTTTGGGAGAGGTTGTTTGCTTCAGAAATTCTAGACATTGACTCTCTGCTATTAGCTGGGGACCTCAATGTAACTCTCAGTCTTGACGAGTGTTGGGGAAATTGCAGGAAGAGAGACTTTCTGTTTGACAAGCTCAGAATGGGATTACTCAGCAGGAACCTAGTGGATGTAAAACCTGAACAAATGAAGCCAACTTGGGAAAATGGTAGAACGGGGCAGGCTTATATTGCCAAAAGGATCGACCGCTTTCTTATAAAAGCCAATGTGATCAAAAAATGGGGCATGCCATTCTCTTCCATTGCTAACGAGTTCTCCTCCGACCATAGGCCCATCACCCTCGAATGTAGAGCATTTCAATACAGAAGAGAATACTATTTTAAATTCAACAGGATCTTTCTGGAGGAAAAATCCTTTAATGATGTAATCACAAACAAATGGATGGATATGAAGGGGTTGGCTTCGGCGCTTTTCTCTACCTTTCGGGAAAAGATCCAAAGTCTTAAAAAGACAGCAAAAGAATGGCAATCTCAGAAAATGAAGCAAGATAAAGAAGAGCTTTTAAACATCCAAAAGGAACAGGAAGCCATCACATCCTCCTCATTCCACAATATGTCTATCGAAAAAAAGAACCTCATTAGGGCCCTTGAAAAAAGGAAGCATATGCTCCTCCTCAGAGAAGAAGCATTTTGGAGGCTAAAAAGCAGAGCGCTGTGGCTTAAGGAAGGGGATCGCAACACTAAATTTTTTCTCAATTTCACAAATGCCAGAAGG
Organism: Pinus taeda; assembly: GCA_000404065.3. NCBI lineage: Eukaryota > Viridiplantae > Streptophyta > Pinopsida > Pinales > Pinaceae > Pinus > Pinus taeda. The sequence goes on along the minus strand of APFE031089701.1, from coordinate 24,809 downwards.
AGGAGCAATTCGATATGGAAGCTTGAGGATGGTAACGGTGGCTTTCTCTTTTCCCAGGAGGATATCTCTAACGAAGCCGCTCGGTTTTTTCAGAAGCAGTACAAAAGGAATCAAAGTAACACAAGGGATATGTTATGGGCTACAGAGTTAATGCCTGAAATGTTCGATGAGCCCTCATATGAAAATTTCATCAAACCTGTCATAGAAGAAGAGCTCCTTGCCGTCATTAAAGCATTTAAAAAGGACAAGAGCCCTGGCCCTGATGGCTGGCCCATCGATTTTTTTTTGCATTTCTATGATATGTTCAAACAGGACTTGTTGAAAATGGTGGAGGCCTCGCGCTGTCGGGTAATATTCACTCTGCTTTATCTTCCACTCTTATCACTCTAATTCCTAAAAAGCAAAATTTTGTATCCTTTCAGGATTACAAACCAATCGCTCTCTGTAATTCTGTATTCAAAATTATCACCAAAGTCATAGCGGAAAGGATGAAGCCTGTGTTTAACCTCTTCATCAACAGAGACCAACATGCTTTTTTAAAGGATCGGAATATATGGGATGCCGTGGCTCTGACTCAGGAAAGTCTTTTCTCTCTCCGTTCAAACAACATCAAGGTGGCCATCTTAAAGATTGACCTGAAAAAAGCCTACGACTGTGTGGATTAGGGTCTCCTCAGAATTTTGCTGGCGAAAATTGGGTTAAGATCGAAAGGTATAGAATGGATCATGGCGTGCGTTGAAGATGTAAACTTCTCGGTTATCATCAACAGCATTCCATCCCCCTTTTTCAAAGCAGAGAGGGGTCTCCGTCAGGGCTGTCCCCTCTCTCCGTTGCTCTTCATTCTAGTTATGAATACATTAAGCCTACATCTCAACAAAGCAACATCCGAGCTAAGATATAGGCCGATCAAGATTTGCAAGGACTTTTACTTATCCCATAATCTCTTTGTGGATGATATTCTCATCTTTGCAATGATTTGCAAAGCCTCGTGGCAATGTCTTTACAGCATCCTTATCAAGTTTCAGTCGGCTTCAGGCATCTGTATAAACAAGGATAAATCTAAATTATACCATAACGAGACTGATATGGAGCTGGTCTCATGGATTGCCTCTCTGATAGACATTGAAGCCGTGTCGATTGGAAATGGAATTAAATACCTGGGATTCTCCTTAAAGCCAACAGGGCACAAAAAAGGGGACTGGTCTTGGCTCTTGGACCGTTTTTAGAAAAGAATCTCTGGATGGGAAATGAGGTTTCTCTCCATGGCGGGCCGTTTTATTTTAGTACAGGCAGTTTTATCACAACTGTCGATCTACTGGGCGCATCTCTTTTTTCTCCCTGCTCCTATTATAAAAAAGATGAACACATTAGCATCAAATTTTCTTTGGGGAGGGAAATCCTACCAATCTAAATTTCACCTGGTAAAGATGAATTCAATAACAAAGTCGAAAAAATCAGGAGGTTGGGGCTTGCTGGACATGCGGACGTTTGGAAATGCCCTCCTCTACAAATCTCTCCTCAGGGGTATTTATGGCAATGGACCATGGAGCATGTTTATCAACAGAAAATATCTAAAAGGTAAAAGTATCGAATACTGGTATAGAAGGAACTCTCTGGGGATCAAAAGAGGATCCGCCATCTGGTTCAGTCTTCGTAAAAACCAGTCTTTTATTATGGAAAACTTTCGATGGAAGATCTTTTCAGGATCAAGTATTCTCATTGGCTTTGATTTAATCAAAGATGGTATGACATCTCCTCTGCCACCAGCTTTGGTTTCTTACTTTCACTCGAGAGGCATCTTTTCATGGGATAAATTGATAAAATCTTGGTCCAACACATCTCCGGCTTGGAAGGATGAAGCGGAACTCTTTTTGCCTCCACACATTCGGTCGTTGTGGAGTTCTGTTCGGATGAATTTACAGGGACTGGCAATCCGACGCTCGGGGTCAAAAGATGTACTTGCCTGGAATCTGCCATGCGCTCCATCTCCTGTTCGTGTAAAAGATTTATATGCTGCCCTATCTATAGGGCCCGAGCTCACAAATCAACAGATTTTCCCTTTCTCTCTTTGGAAAGTCGCTTGTCCTCTCAAGATGATTCTCTTTTCGTGGCTCCTTTTCCGGAACAGAAATCTCACATGGAAGGTGCTACAGAAGAAAGGCTGGCAGGGTCTGGGACGATGCGCTTTGTGCCTATCCGCTGAAGAGTCAAACTACCATTTGTTCTTTCAATTTCATGCTTCACAACAAATCTGGTATGAACTCTCTATTTCCTTGGATTTTCCTCACCTTGGTTTTTCCTCTGTACAGGACGGTATCTTTTGGTGGAGTGAACAGTCAGTCTCTCGACGCTCTATGTTTATCATGGTCTGTTGGTCCATATGGAAGTGGAGGAATGAATCCATCTTCAACGGCTCCCGGAGGCCTATGTCTTCTCTTTTGTGCAGCATCAAGGCATACCTTGATTTTCTGGGCTGAACTGGCTTTCCTTTTCAGTTATAAGCCCTTCATTTTGGGACTTTTTGATCATCCAATCTCATTGTAATGTTTCTGCACCTTTCTGCCATTATGGAACAGTCCTACGTTTTGCTCTGATCTGCAATGATGTGGTTTTTAAATATGTATGTATTTTGGGTTTATACTATCATAAACCACTATATGTAAATTTATATTTTTCATCAATATAAAAAATATGGTTTTTCTTCTGAAAAGAAATGGTAAGGTTTAAATTTTTGAGATATATTATAAAGATATTTACAAATTTTTAAATTTACCTAAAATTCACTAAAACATTGTTTATTTAAATTACTCGCTAAAAAATTAATTGACCGCAAGCAAAAAGATAGATTACATTAAACCATTATTTCATGTAATTAGTACCAGATCATTTATAGTGAACTAGATATCATATTTTAATGTGAAATTCAAAATAAATGGATAAGTTAAACACATTTATGTTTTTCTTATTGTCTTTTAATAATATATTGTAAAAGTGCTTAAAAGAATATAGATATTTCTATCTTCTACCAGTTATGTACATCATAAACAAGCCCAAGGGTTAGCTTAGTTGGTCAAAAATCGTGCCTCGCCATCGGGAGGTCACAGGGTCGAAACCACCCGAAGCCCTTGGGGTCAGGTCTTGTAGTAGGCTGAGGGGGGTCGAATCCACCCGAAGCCCTTGGGGTTAGGTCTTGCAGTAGGCCGAGGGGCAATTTAGCCTAGCTATCGCCCAGATTTTGTAGTAGGCCGAGGGACGATTTAGCCTAGCTATCACCCAGATTTTTCTGTGGACGTAGTGATCATTCACTGACCAGGGTGCTTGTGAACCACATGCAAAAAAAAAAGAAATGTACATCATAAACATTACAATATCTATAATAGAAAAAATAAATAACTAATATATTAGTAGTTAATGCAATTATTATTTACAAAATCTATATAGTACCATGATGACTTTGATGACATGTTCATGACGAGTGGTACATGAAAGAAACCTAATAAAACTCCGCCGAAGTCATGATTATTATTAAGTAGACGCTTTATTCACAATTAAAATAGTTTTTTAAAAATAAAACATTATATAAACAAAGTTACAAGGAATAAATACATGAAAACGGCAAAAAAAAATGCATGAACACCACCATACAAAAGCTATAAAAAGAAAAAATGCTCACATAAAAAATTCTTGAACCAATTAGCTTTATAAATAACGCATTAAAAGAAAAAACAAAATTATTATATAACATCTTAGAAAATAAACAACAACATAACAACAACACTATTTTATACTAATTTTTTAAATAATGATTACATTTAACTAAAACTATGCACCAACCTATTTTGTAAATCCTATATTAACATTTCTTAATTCAAAAACAATATACAATTGTGAAGAAATGTCAATATGATGTTTGACATTATATCTTTAAAAAATACACTTCCTCATAAAGTTTCTCTTGAGTAGTATGCAAGGAAACAATCCTATAACAATGATTTCAAATTCCTAATTTTTCTTTTTTAAAACCATAGTTGAAGAGAGTATAGATATTTTGCAATGGTCAATATGGTGTACATGGACAAAGTGTAACATTCCAATAAAAAAATAATGTTATTTTTTAAAATCGGGAAAATGTAATTCTTGATAAGTTATAATTTTTTATGGTTTAAATTATATTTTTAATATTTAATTTTTGATAGTTATCATTTCTAAATTAATATTATATATATTTCTAGATTATATAAAAATTTTTTATTTTTAATTATATATTTATTAATCGAATTTGTTAAGTTTTAATATCAATAAATTATTTTTATTTATATTAATTGAACATGTAAATGTTTACAAATAAACATTTACATCACTATAATATAGTTTTTATATTGTGTTGAGTGTTTTTCCACAAAACAAAAGCACATGTGTCAACTAAAGGTTGAACATTACACATGTCTATCGAGCCAACACATTGAGAATGAGATTTCTTGTAATGCTTTCAATTAAAATTAACCAAATATGTATATTCATTTTATATTATAGCCAACATTGTTTTTTGCTCCAGAAGTGGTTAAAATAACTCAAAATGAAAATCCAGAACTCAAATATTAAAGATTTTGGTAACATCCACAAAGAAAAACTAAATCTAGAACAAGAGATGACCACCATCCAACAAATATCAAATGATAGATCTGAAGAATTGGAACATAAAGAAGCAGTCACTCACCTCCAACTGAAGGAAATATTGAAACAAGAGGAAATCCTCTAAAGACAAAACCCCTGAGTTCAATGGCTTAAGGAGAGAGAAAAAAAAACTAAATTCTTCCACAGATTCATGATCAAACATAGGAAAAATGATAGAATATCAAACATCAAAACACCCAATCACCAAAAAGTGGTAAGTCGTGATGCAATAGCCCATGAACTCATGAATCATTTCCAAGCCACAGTGACGGAAACAATTCTGGATAGAAGTCTTGCTATCAGGAAAATAACATAACACATTTACAAACTTGTAAAGGGAACACAATGATCTCCTTTTGAAGGAAATCACCATGCAAGAAGTGGAAGCAACTATTATGGAAATGCCTAGATGCAAGTCCCCAGGTCTCGACAACTTTACCACCAATTTCTACCAGGCTTGCTAGAAAATTCTCGGGTATGATGTTTGGAAAGTAGTAGAAGGCTCTTGATGCTCCTCCTTTATCTTAACAAACCTTGATGCTACATTTATATCTATTATTCCTAAAAAATGTTGCGCTAATTCTCCTTCATATTTGGGCCTATTGCCCTTGGTAATGTTATCTATAAAATCATCTCTAAAGTTATCAGACACCGAAAAGCCCATTCTCCACCCACTTATCTCTTATGAGCAAACTCGTTATGTGGAAGAAAGACAAATTATGAACAACATAATACTAGCCCATGAACACGTTCACTCACTTAATTCCAATAAGTCTCTAGGTATGCTCATCAAACTTGATATGCCAAAAGCATTTGACAAATTGAAGTGGCAAATTACTTTTCACATGCTCACTACCTTTTTGTTTGAAGAAAGATGGATTGATTAGGTTCTTTCACTCATTTCCAAAACTTTCTTCTCCGTCCTTGTTAATGGGTCTCCCTCTCCCACTTTTGTCACCTCAAGGGGTATTAGGCAAGGAGACACCATTTACCCTTACATCTTTCTCCTTATGGTTGAAGGGTTGGGAAAATTTATCAACTCAACCATACAACTTGGCTAGCTAGAAGGTATTCCTCTTGGTTCCCATGATCTCTCTTGTTTACACCAACAATTTGTGGATGATACTCTTCTCTTGGGCATCCCCAGTGTTAAAGAAGCCACTACCCTTAAAACCATCCTTCAAGACTTCTCTGATGCTTTAGGAACCTCCACTAACATGGAAAAATATCAATTTTTTTTAATACCTTGTTAGTTGTCCAAATTCACATAGCTCGTTTGCTTGGTTTTTAAAGGAGCTCTCTTTCATCTACATACCTGGAAGCCCCTCTAATTGGAAATCCTTTCAGATAAAAGGTATGAGAAAATAGTCTTCTTAAATTTGAACCCATACTTTCTTGTTGGACTTTTAGATCACTTAATCTAGCTAGTCACTTGATCTTGCTCAAATATGTCCTTCAATACCACCCACCTATCTTATCTCGAAAGTGGCAGCTCCCAAATCCATCCTAAATGTAGAAATTCTGCAAATTCTCTACAAATATCGCTCTGAGGCCTATGTAGAAAATATGGTTGTAGATTAATCCGATAATGCAATATGCCAAAGAAAAATACTATAACCTACTTCTACTATCAATTTGCGAAAGCTTAAAGATAGAGCAAGATCGAGCTGAACACATATAACTAGAAGAAGAAGAATCAATGCACATGAAACACAAAAAATACTCAGGGGAAAGCCTTAGCTAAAAACCCCACTATCTGTATTATCATACAAGGTGGAAATACATCAGAATTATACAAAGCCTTAGCTCTCACAGCTAGCCCAACTCTCAGTACAATCCTCCTGGATGCTCACAGGCAAACTTAGCTTCTCACAAGCCTTCTCCTCTGCCCTCCAAGCTCCTATTTCCTTGCATAGTTACCTCTGGGATGATCTCCTTCACCCAGTGTAACACTGCTCTAACACACTATCAGAACTGTGCAATCCTCAAGGAACCTTACCTTGACTGCATGAATGAGTTTCCTTTATAGGAAAACACATGCAACTGATAGCACATTGTCCTTGACATTTAGCTCAATTGGGTATTTATTAGAATAGACATGCATGAGTTTCTGATGAGGGAATCTTTAGTTATCTGGAGTACAATGGTTGAGTGCATGCATGCATCAACTGATTGATAACTCACAATTAGTTCCTCAAACAGTTTGGAACTAATTTAACTGGACTTAACTTAGTAAACTGAGCTAACTAATTACAACTCAAACATAAATCAATCTTATCTCCTTAATTTAAGGGATAACTGTTACATGACTTCAAAAAGACTTCTAACTTGAATTTATCCTACTAATTAATCCATAATGAATTAATTAATTATTTCTAAGCAGTTGGTGAGACTAAATTCAAATTTAATTCAAGGACAAATTAAAATTGGAATATTCTGGATTCTAATTTTATCATTTCTTGTTGCTATTTTCAACACTCCCTCTCAACAAGAAAGGAATTCAACTTGATCCTGATCATGAACCTTTGGAATGTTATGCATGCAACACTTCTCTCTAGTGTTGTTGCTCCAGCAATCTCCAGAAAAAAAATAAAAAAAATGAAAATAAAAAAATCCAACCTAAATCAGAATGATGCCTCTATCATCAAAGTCTTTGACTACTATTGCCTCTGTCAACTGAAAACTCTGCGCTTCTACTAACTCAGTGTTTCTGCAATGTTGTTAATCCTTCTCTATGCTCTTCAGCATCTGATTGCTCTAGCCTCTGTCACTTTGATCTCTGACTGCATCAATCCCACTGATTCCTCCTATTGCATCCGTGCTGCTGTTGTTCCTTTCTCCCAGCATTGCATCAGCACTGCACCTCCTCTCATCATGTTGCATCGTGCTGCCCACTACTGCACTGCAACTCAGTTACTGAGAAGTAAGTAACTGATCTCCCAACTGACCTCCCTGTTGGGCTAGAAACACCCTCTGATGCTGAAGCTCCCTCTGCTACTCCATCCGCATTTGTCTCTACCCACTCAACCAGTCCTACTACTCCTCATCGGGGCTCCCATAGCAAGGTTTAATAAAAGAGGCTAGGTACCTCAAGGATCCTGCCCCTATTTTAGCCTTCTTGGGACTATTACTTCACATCGCCCCACTTCACACCTGGAGGTATGGCTGCATGTGATTCCTCTACCCACTTATCCAATTGTGGCTCCTCCACAATTGTCTGAGACTTCTTCTGGGACTGCATTTTGAGAGGTAATTTACTCTCCCTCTCAACCACCAAGTCTCTAACATTTGCCTTGCTCCTTAAGGCTTTGCAAGAATCTTGAACATTAAGAGCATACAGGTTCTTCACTCGTGAACCGATCTGTTTCACCTATCTCGTGGTGATGTGTCTGAGGAACACCTTTCCTTTACTGAAGAAAACATCATAGCCTTTGTCCTCCAACATCGCGACTGATACCAAGTTCTTCTTTAGTCCAAGCACATACTTCACATGTGTCAAGGTGATAGGAGGTCCATGCTCCCTCTAAAAAGCAATCGTGCCCACTCCTGAAACACTAAACCCTTCATCGTCACCCATCTCTATGCGCATCTTGAGGTCTTTCTCCTCCAAGGCACTGAATAAACTTTTATCACCGATCATGTGGAATGAGGCTCCACTGTCAAGATATCAACCACAACCCATCATCAATGACACCATGCATGCGATGAGTGTGAAGTCCATTTCGAACTGAGAGGCTAATGCCTCACCTTCTAATCCATCCAAGGATCCCTTCATGGACTTCTTCGATGGGAAATTAGTTGCATAATGTCCCATCTCGTTTTTTTTTTTTTTTTTT